>JAHWXV010420215.1:0-13144 GCA_024586415.1 Phrixothrix hirtus
TGTACATCTTATTTTATTGTTATTTTTAATGTGAGTAAATATATCTAAAATGACAAAAGCTAAATATTTAAAAGTGAGTGATTTAAAAAGTTTGCTTTCGCAGTATGGTATTGAAACCCATGGTCTTAAGAAATAGCAGTTGCAAAAATTGCTAAATTTTATAAATTGTAATGTAACGTTTGGTAGTGACAAATTACAAACACTAGAAGTACTAGATACTATGTGTGGCGCTGATAAATCCACCATACAAAAACTTTGCGATAATTGCCTATTCGACAAAAGTCAACTGACTGAACAATTGGAAAATATTCAAATGTTATTTAACAGAAATGAACAGTTAAAAACTGAACTAAATGGATGTGTTAATATAATTGTTAAAATCAATGATCAAATGTATAGCGAAAAAGTGGAACGTATTGATAAGTGTAGTTCACTTGTACATTAACTTAGTCTGGATTCTTTGTCTTTCGTAAATGTATTAGGCGTAGACATCCTTAGCTTCTGAATAATTATAGATACATCTAAACATTATTTTATAAACTAACAGCTCGGCCGGGTATATTCTAATAAATATCTCATCAATTGAACTTAAGTCATAAAACTACGTACTTTAAAGTAAGGTTTGTGTAAAATTGGCTGTAAAATAATTTTTGAAAATTTAAATATTATTGTGCGTATATTCTATATCTGAGATTTCATTGTTTTATAGCTTTAATGATGCTGTGTTAATTCATCTAAAAAAAAAGTAGGTATGTTTAGTGTGTTAATCAAAGCTACTTATTTGTAACAATAATTTAAAAAATAACGTTAGATTCCGAATTATAAACAAATTATAGGTACATTTAATTTTAACATTTTTAAAAGAGTGGTACTGAAAGAATTCTATAATATTTTTATACAGCGTGACATCTTGGAAAGTTTCAATGTGCCGTATTTTTTTAATTTGGTTTACAAAATTGTTTTGATAGTATACAGGGAGAACCAAATAACCTCACAAATATGGCACCACCGCAATGCCCCATACCTGTCACCTCAACTTTGAAAACTTACACAGCAATCCCCCATTTACCATATCTCATTGGCTTGAAAATACTTTCCACTGACGCCTTATAATGGCAAATTTTAATAACTTATTTGACAATAAAGTGACCAGATATGTAATTTATGTAATCCATTGATCTAGTAGTTAACTGACAAAAATATTCTTATAAACATTGTAATTAGTTTAGTATCTACATTATACATATACTACAGTTACGTACTACAAAACTTTTACTTAATAAAGTGTCCAAAATTTCCACCATTATTTTCTAAACAATTAGCTTCGAAATCCAGATCTCACAATCGTAAATAGTATCCTGAAAATTGAACGCTATGTAATGACCATCCATACGCGAAGATTCTCTATTAAAGCAGGCTGTGTTTTGCATGCTACCGATTTTAAATGACCCTAAAGGAAGAAATCCAGGCATATAATATCCGGAGATCGTGGTAATAGTTTTATAGTGCCCCTTCGTCAAATCCACTGTTTCGCAAATTTGTCATTTAGAAATTGCCGAACCGCAAAGAAATAATGTGGGGCCACCGCATCTTGTTGGAAAAGTATTAAATTTACACTTAGTGATTTTTCCATTGATACCTCACCTCAGCTTTAAGCGGGATTCAATAGATGTTTGTAACGAGTTTAATTAGATAATTTCATTTAGAGCTTCTTCGTGAAACAGATGACCAATAATTGTATCTTGTAAGACACCTGCAAAAACGTTAATTCTTTACGGTCGTTGGGTATGTGCATCGAGAAAAAGATTCGGATTTTCTTCAAACTATAGCGATAGGTGGGTTTACTCATTGCCTTATGCAAAACAGACGTGTACTCATCACTCAAACAAATGTTCCTGAAGGGTTTGCATCCTATAAAGGTAGACTTATTTCAACCTAAGAACTAGTAATATCATTTCTCACGAAATCCCTGTGGCAATTGATGGCTTTTGAGCAAAGATTTCAGAAGTTACAGTAAAATGTCCTAAAACTTCTGTATAGACGACTACATCGGGTACTCTTCGTTCAACTCTTTCCTTCTTTTTCACTGACACCGCTTCTTCAATTCAAAAATGCAATTATCCTGATAAGAAATACTTAAAACTTAATTATTGCCCAGGAAATAACAAAGTCCTATTCTCAAAAGAAATCGATCGCACATTTTCTTTTCAAATAAGCTACTAATGGTAATTAAACAAATCTAAGAACAACTACAACAAAACTGTTTCTTTTAATATTTCTTTACTAGATCAATTGATTGTATAAGTTATATATTCTACCACTTCATTGTAAAATAAATTAATACTTGCTTTATCTAAATGTATCTTTGTGTGATATCAATGAAAAGTATTTATCAAGTGCTTTTCAACGAGCTCTTACAAGTATGGAACTGAAATTTTAGAGCTTTACGTAGCATTTGTGGGGAGCGGTGGGAGCCACCTAAATGGTTTCGAGCACTCTCTGTTATCTTTTGGTAAAAAATTACAGAAATTGAAACCTTTCAAAATTTCACCCTGAATACCAAATATATTTGTGCGTAATACTTCACACACTTTCTCTCATCCTCTCCTAATTTATCTAAAACTTGTTGCAATTTGTATAATTTTTTTGGATCTAATTGATTAATATTGATGAAACTCTAAAATTCTATATTATTTTTGCGACTGTAGCTTTATTAACAACTAGAATATGTGAATGCGAAGGATTTACCTAATATTTTGTTTAAACGGTAGCTTTAGGTACCTTACTTTTGCTTACTTTATGAGAAAAAAGCATTCTAAATATCTATTGTCATCACAAAACGTACGCTATCGTTGCTGTAACTCATCTCAATCAATAGCTGGCAAATAATGCTGCATTATTCTGGGATGGCGGGAGCTGTGAGTTCCCAGGCCGAAATCTGTGCTCCCTTTCGTCATCGATTTCATGTCAAGGCTTATTTAAGTGAAGAGGTGGCGCTCTACTTGATATTTACTTTATTCGAGAATAATTTAGTCGTATTTTGGCAACTTTAACCACCCATACCCTGTGCTGATTTACATCAAATGTTTTCTAAAAGTTGTGAATTTTCTGTATTAGTGAAACCTAAGTAAGCTTCACGGTAAAACTTTAACTTTTCCCATTATAGATTCACGAATTCTGGAAATTATTCAAATGTCGGCGAGACAAGTGACCCTAAATTCGCTACTGAATGTATGTAAACACAGGTTGAACCGTGCCAACCGGCAATCATAGAATCTATGCATTATTATTTTATGATTTTTAAAAAAACAAAATACATTCCTATTAAGATTAATCAAATTTATAAAACAACTGAAACTTTCGTAAAATAGTTAATTAGTACTTCTTTAAATTATAGGAAAGGTAGAAAATTAAGTAGGGTTTAAATAAGAACAGTGCAAGCGGCCCATAAAATGCGATGGTACCATATCGCAAAGTGATTCTAAAATTGGGGTGCTGAAAGATTCGTATTTCACAAACATTTATATGGAAATTTTTAAAGAAGGACTTGCGTTTCTATCGTAATAGAATTTAATTTACACAAATGCAAGAAAGTATGCAGGGGAGTTACAGACCGTTATTGAGATACCCAAATATTTAGAAAATATTTGCATGAGTGACGAAGCCCTGTTCGACTTGAGTGGATAAGCTAGAGAATAGATAAGCCAATATCGGGGCTAGGAAAATCCAATATTGCTTTATAAACGACCTGCTTACTCTTGTAGAGTGGCTGTTTGATATACTTTGTTCTAACGGCATCAATGCACTATATTACATTAAATGTAGTAAAGAAAATATTGTCACACATTAGTGTGCAATAGTAGTATTGAATTTTACTTTTAATCTCTAGTATTTTTCACAAATACCTGGTGTCCTGCTTTGTAATTACTCTGTATAGTTATTTACATCTTACTTTGGTTTAGCAGTTTTTGTTGTTTTAATTTTAAATTTACAAAATTCAATATTGCTGCATAAATTGATTTTCAATTTTAATTACAAACCAAACACAGTGTGTATTATATAAAATAAGAATAAGAAGGGAATTTTCTTAAATGTGCAAATAACAAATATTTTTATAAGGACATGCATGCGTTTACGTACAAAATTCGCCAAAGTTGAGACATTGTAACTTCATTTTTTATAAGCGTATCCGAATAACTGATCTTTGAGGTTGAGTTTAAACGCTTGAAATTTACCATTCCTTCCTTTTGAACGTAACACGTTGGTGTAATTTGCAATTCTCAACCAACTCTTCGCAAATTTAGATCTAGGTTACCCGAAAAATATAGCAACATTCCACCATTTTAGTTCATTAATTATGACGGCTGTGGAATTGCTTTAATGTTCATTTCTGAACTTTGAGGTTCCATAGCGCATTATGGTGTCTTTGACTTCGTAGGGATGTTGGATCATCGTTAATTGACATTCTCGCTATCCGTGTGGAATGTGGTTATTGGGCGTCCTTACTATAATATATTTGGTCGCCCCTTGTAGTTGAATCGAAGAAGTTACTGATAAGGTTATTTTTTATTTCGCTGCTGTGAACTTTTTGAGCCTTCTTCAAGGTAAAATCCATCTTAAATATTGAAATATCTATCGCCAAGAATACATGTAATAAAGTATTTAACTATACATAAAACGAGGTACGTCCACAAACTAAGTTCCGTTTGATGGGACAAAGAAAATAATTACATGTTCAGTAAAAATATTTATTGTAAAAAATTTTTAAACTTTAACCTATCGTTCTATACAACTACCACTATTGTATAGGTACTTATCGTACCCTGACACAAGTTTCTGTAGTCTCTCTTCATAAAAAGGTGCCGCTGGTGATGTCAACCAAGTGGTAACATGTTCTTTGATCTCGTCAATACTGTTGAACCTCATTCCATGAAGGCTCCATTTAAGATGCAACACAAGATGATAGTCGCTGTGAGCGAAGTCCGTGCTGAATGAGGAGTGATTTAACTCCTCCCAGCCAAAGTTTTCTAAGAATTGTGTCGCATTCTTAGTGTGAGGACGGGCATTGTCGTAAATCAGAACAATGCCGCTGGTCAACACTCCTCGGCGCTTACTCTGTGTTCCACGACGCAGTTTTCTAAGTGCCTCACAATAAAAATACGCATTGATTGTTTCGCCTCGCGATAAACAATCCACAAGCAGAACACTGTATCTGTCCCAAAACATTGTGCACGTGGTTTTTCGATGTGTCAATATTAGCGTAGCTTTTGTTCTTGTCTATAACGAAGTGTGCCTCCACTCCGTCGATTGTCGTTTCAATTCAGAGGTTTCGTAAGCTACCCACGTCTCATCCTCAATAACTCTACTGCCAATAATGCCATCACTTTTACCGTCATAACGCGTGAAAAACTTAAGTGGACTTCCCTGGCGCTTCTTTCTGTATTTCTCACTAAATCTGTTTAGTACAAAGTTTCCTAAAACCCACAATTTCGTGTCCAAGTGATCTTGAAATTTTGGAAAATTCCATGGAGAGAGCAAAAATTGTCAATCTACGGCTTGCTCCAATCTTTTCTTCAACTTCGGGAACCAGTTCATCACTAACTAAGGATAGACGCGCACTGTGTTCGTCATCGTGCACATAATCACGCGCATCATCGAAGTATCTAGCACATCTCCTTATCATTAAATCACTAATCACATTTTATCCATATACTGCACAGATTTGTGAAGAATGTGCACTGATTTAATGTTCTTTGCATTGAGGAGACGAATTACAAATCTAGTCTCACAGGCAGCGGGATTTCCAATCAACTTCGCCATTTTAAACAAGCGTATACAACACTAAACTAATCCAAAACGCAAGATGATTAATAATTACCATAGTATAGCCGATAACTTTTCATGCCAGAAATAATCCGGGTAACCGAATCACCGTTTCTTCCGATGCCCAAATATCCGATTCAGTAGGCGTTCTAATTTTTTAGTTTTTCTATGCAGAATAAATAAGCAAATCCTGAACCGCTCGTTAAAGCAAACAATTTCAATCTGCATTTGTGAGGTTTCATTGGTAAAAATTGTTTCCTGTAATGATGCACCTTCTTTCCGCATATTTATTCATCAGCTGAAGGAGCTAGTTCTAAAGAAATATTGGAAAACTTTGCATTGGGATAATCAATCAGAGGTCAAAGTTTATGAAGCCTGTCAGAATCTCGATGGTTTTGTGGTTGGCATTTAGTGTTATATCTAGTTTTCTCAAGTTTATTTAGGGACATTACATTCCTAATAAGTTCAAAGCTTATATCCCTGCTCCAATAAGATCTGATGCTAAAGAGATGCATTATGGACGTGCAACGGCAAATGGAAGTAAATTGCCTTATATCACTTGCTAACAAACTTGCCTTATTGTTTGGACATGCTTTGTGTAACGTATTCGTTACCCTGTTTAACAATTTTTCCGATCAAGTTATCAATAATAGAGTATTTAGAAAAATAGAAGAACTATCTAAAACAATAATTTCTTCTGAAGCGCCAACTGAAGATCATTTACTTAAATAGTTCGTTGTTTCTATGCAAAATTTCTCTTGGGCAATTTTTTATTAGATTTCCCCTTTTGCCGGGGCAATTACCTACTTATTTAGGCAATCTTAAGTATCCGTATTATCGTCTGTATTAGTTTCATTGTAGCGAATTTTATCCAATTCTTTACCATTTTCTGCGTCGCTATATAGTTAAGGTCTGCTATACTATCCAAATTCTAAAAGTCTAATCTGCCTTCGCTGTTGTAAGAGATATCGTCCCAAATATCAGCTTATACTAACGTGTGTTCTAGAAGTTTTGAAATCAACTCTTGGCATGACTCTTGTCGCGGTCTCGCCTTGACATACCAATATTTATTTCTATTTTGTTTAGATTTGTTTAGGTACACTCTGTTTATGCCTGTGTATAATATTTAGTAGTAAATAGGTATAGAATTTTTAGTATTAAATAACTAAAATTCGTTTTGTGGATGGTTAGATATATTTATCGTAATGAATAATAATTTCTTCAGTTATATTAGTATTTAAAAAAACGGTTACTTCTAATTAATTTGAATAGTTTATAGGATCCATTTTATATAATTTATTTATCCAGTAAAGTATCGCTATCTGACGTGAAGGTTTTGAAATATAAAAGTTCGTTTTGAAACTTTAAATTCGATAGAATATAAATTTGTTATTTGTCTTTATTGCTACGTTTTGGACCTGGATCGCTTTCAACTAACACTTGTTACTTTTCTTTACCAACATTTAAACGCACAATTTGGCGTGTAAGAATTTCTTGCTCTTATTGTTAAAAAGGCTTTATTCATATTTGATACAACGATAAGTTCTGATGAACCATTCTTTCTCTGATAAATAATTCGCTTTTTTTCTGCTTTATTTTACTCGTCTGGTAGGATCTTACTCATCTGATCCGAATTAACATCATGAAATGTGCTGACCGCGGAAGATAGATGTTATTCTAAGAGATGATATAACAAACGCTGCTCGGCATTGGGCTTTTCTTTTATCAGCTATACCGACACATGGACTCCTTAAGGTCGTAAAAAAATTTTTATTCTAATTAAGTACTTATCTATGTGTGCTCCGCAATGTGTGCGTTGTTTAACATTCACTTCTGTTGAAACGATATGGAACCTTCCTAATCATAACATAATATACTAAATCATCTATTCAAATTATTGCATAATGTTTAAATCTTTTACGCGTCGATAATGAATTACCCTACTTAGTGCTTACAGTACAGACGTAATCTGTAACTTCGAGGCGCGTTCTACCCAATATGCGCCCTTTCTGATAAAATACGACGAATAGAAGTTCTACGTTAAATTCGTTTGTGTTTAAATATACAATTTTCTATAAGTTGCATATGATGTAAACTAAATTAATTATTAATTTCCGATTTAAATTTACTTTGTTAGGTAAAATAATTGCGTCGATATTTGCTTGGCTTTCAAAAAATATACTTTAATTTGGATCATAGTTCATAGCTTTGCAATTATGGTAAGTTATAGGATTCAATTTACGATCTGTGAACTTTAAACTGCTTTTAATATACAGACCATGCAATACAAATATATTTTTCTAGAGAAAGGACATTAACTGCTAATACTTTTATTCAAATTAATTATTAATTATATATAGTCTGCAATAGAACGGACTTACTTTAGATGATTTTGAGATATCTTTGTTAGGTGCATTGTTTAGCTCGTCCGTATGAATATTTATTTTTACATTCAATTTATATAAATTTACTTTTATTTTGACGCTCTTATTCTTAACACTCATTAAGTAATCAACTATAACTTCCAATATTTTACATTGTTTTAGCCTTTTTGATTAACGAACGTATTGTTCACTGAACCTTTTTTTATGCAATTATTTTATTTATATTTAAGAAAATGTTACATTGCATATAGTGTTACGAGGTTTTGACGAAATATTCTAGGTTAGCTTTGATCTGTAAAAAGCATTTCATTAATCCTTTTGCTTGTTAAATGCGTCATTAACCAGGATATAAAATACCGTTATTGCATTCATTAATTTTTTTTTGTAAATAATCATATTACACTGCATATTTGTCTATTATTGATGCGTTTGAATAAACTCCCGCTTATTCGTAAATATTAACTTGTACTAATTTATCGCATCCTTCCTTTTTTTTACTTTAAATGAATTTATGTTCTCTTAGGTATGATTACTTTGGATGCCGAACATTGACTATGAACAATATTTTTTAGGTTCTGGTGTATTTCTGCTGCTGTTAATGAATGACTGTGCCCTAATTTCTATGTTCTTTTCTTAGTTTTTAGGAAAGCTTCGACTTAATATGAGGCACTGGACTTTCGCTGAAAAGAATATTTTATTGTTTGTCTTTTTATCATCATAAACTACACCATACCCATCCTCTACTCTATCACTTTGCTCCTGAACTAGTTAACGTAGTACTCTGACAAGATAGTCTTTTCATATTTCACACACATTAAAATTAAAATTTCAAAACAAATAACCAACAAATGTAATTTTTATTAGTTGTCACTGACTATTACAAGTTACTACCAAATTTGTATTTCTTATTTATTTAACCTGAAAGTGTTCATACAACCACAAAAGTTGTTTATTGTGAAAAGTTATTTTCATAATGTCCGACGTATGTGTAAACATTTTCAGGTTTGTTAAATAAGTAATGTAAGTGTGGCAGTAATTTGCAACAATCAGTGACAACTAATAAAAATTACATATGTTGGTCATTTGTTTTGACGTTTTAACGTTAGCTTGTGTGTGAAATAAGAAAAAACCTATACTGTTACAACCATGGCAAGAGTTGATTCCAAGACTTCTAAGATACACGTTATATCTCAACTTTTGAAAAACAATCAGTAAAGGCTGATGCCTTTTTAAACCTTTTTGTATTATATCGAATATATATATATCGAAAACCATTTTATCACTGTCGTACTTTTTGAGCGGTTGCTAATACTTTCACGTTTTACAAAAGACATATGATGGAGTTTCTACATTTTCTTAATATTTTAATTCTTATATACCAAATCGACATAGTGTTATATAAATTTAATATTTGTGTAATGAATAAAATTATTTGGGATTCAAATAACAGTCGTTTCAAGTTATATGCCGGATAAATGCCAATCCATTATGTCAAGCTGTCGTCTTTGTTTTGAGTACTATGCTGTTAAACGAACATAGGATAAATAAATGGTAACAATAACAATGTCAGATTAAAATTTTAATTTTTGGTAATTGTCACATTTTTCTTGCGAAAATTTGTTATAAAATACTGCAACATTTTTCAGTTGACAACAATGATATTTTGTTTCCAAAGCCTTCTATATATGTCTTGAGAGGAGCTAACTTTTGAATAATTCTTTATAACACGCTTTATCAATTTTATTTTAACATAGATGCTACAAATGTCAATTAAAATTTGATGAAATCGGATTATAAATTGACCAAATGATGCTTTATTTGATCAATAATTGCGAAATACATAAAACACGCGCGAAAATTTGGCTTAAAGTGCTTTGAACTCAATTACTACATTTTAAGTACATAACAAAATTATGATATTTGCGTATTACATGGACGCATCTAGAAGAAATAAAATGTATGATTAGAAGTAAATACTTCCTGTACCGCTTTGGTCATAATTACAAAACAATTGCAAAATAGAAAAAATATTGTGTTTAATAATATTTCTAATCTTGTTTAAAATAAAAATACATTACTCCTGACTTACGTTTGGAAAATTTAAAATTTCCATTAGCAAATTTTGCGGTTTTGCAAATAGTGCCGCCTAATACTAAGAATAACTATTTTCGGGAAGTTGTAAGTTTTCTATTTGTTATGGAAAGTTCCTCTAAACCTCATAATCAGATAGTTTGCGACTTAAGTACACTATAGCGACTCTAGCGTTTTAAGACTAAAGCATTTTACTTTATTCTTGAGTGAGTGTGTATATGTACCAAAACAAGCATATAATTTATAATAATTATATTTCTTAGTTAGGGTCTGTCTCAAACTATATGTAGAACTATAAGTTGGGTATAACCAGGTTATTACCAAATGCTTTGTACATACATAAATAGATTGATTGAAAAGTTAGATCTTATTAGACTCGACCTTTTTTCGTATGCAATGTACAGATTGTCTTAGATTACTAGCCACATAAAGATTATAATTAAGCCCTATTTATAGGAATTTCCGTTAGTATTAATAAATATCATACTAATAAGGTACATATTGTTGATTGCTGATATCATTTTAAAATAATGCATCTAATTTTTTTGAAATATGTGCTTCCGTTATTAATATATAGGGTTTCTCGCAACTCGATGGCCTAGCTTGGTGGCCTATTCCTTGAGTAATTTTAAACCAAAATACTGTATACACATATGCCCGTAACTTGATAGTTAACGAGTTGTGTTAGACTAATTATGCACAAACATGTTGAAAGATAACAGACTTTAAGAGAAACAGATAATTTTCCAAAACTTACTGCAGAACATCCCGTGTAGCAAAAATTTGTTAACATTGTCGAAACCGGTCTTTCCACTAGCGTATGGCGGCATCAAATCGTATTGATGTGGACAACACTGCACAATTTTGGTTTGTATTCGTATCACAGTCGATCTGTCTAAGCATTATAGCCTAGAAACTATACAGCGCGTGTTGAATTTTGTTATTGGTTAATTACACACGAACAGATTTATGGACAAATTGTTTTTTCTAATGAAGCGTCTCTTAGTAGCGATTTCAATGATGTTTAGATTGATTAATTGCTTTCCATTGAATAGCTTAACCTTTAACCTTTATTCATTAGAGTCTGCGAAAGATATATTTGTACCAATTGACTTTCGTTTAGCTTGCTTTGAGACGGCTATTCGGGGTGCGTTCAGATTGGCTAATTGTTGCAGTTGATATTAACATTAAGATGAAAATTCGACCGTATTACATAGCTATCTTCGAACGTAGGTGTATATGTTTCGCATTTTTGCCTGTATAAATAAGCAAATTTTAGGTTAGTCATCTGACGCGTATTTTATTATATTATTAAAATTCATTCTTATATACAAATATTTACCTTACCTACTGTGCTGCGAGCGATTCTAAGCTACATTCTATATAGTGTTTTTGACATGCGTATAATGTGATATGTTTTAATTTTGCTGTTTCATGCAATTTACATCAGGGGCAATCATTTAAGGTATATGCGGTCACTTGCTTGGTAATTTTAGTTAATGCTGATAAAATATTGATAGTTTTGTATCGTAGGTTGAAAGAAGTAATCAAAAAACATCCAAAGGCCTTCTCACACTAACGGTGCGGATTCGGCAATGTATGTCATATAACAAAAACGTCCCTTTGCGTATATACATCGCCTTTATCGATTATTCCGGCTATAACTGATGTTATTCGAAAATATCCGAATACCCAAGTTTATAGTAGAATTCCACTCGGAGACTCTAAGGGTCACACTAGAACCAGAAGATTCTAATAAAAGTTTTCATCCCGAAATAAATCCGCGAATGTAACTCACAAAAGACTGTGGTAACGAGGTCGTGGCAAATATTTATAAATCGGGAAGTTAAAAGGATTAATAGGTAAATAACAGTGGAAAATAAAATCAATAATTTACACACCCTTCCATATGTAGCGTTTTTATTTAACTTTATACGAGGATGGTTTAATTAAAACACGTTTAGACCACGGAGCACCGATTTCGTTGTGGCAATATATTGATGTTTCATTGAGACAGTTGTCAAAATTATTTTCAGTCGTATTTCTATTTGTGCTTTTTTGAAATTTATCGTAGAAAATCCTTCCGAAAATAATTTACGTGTCCACCTCGGCCTTAAGCAGGAAAAATAATGATGACCAAGTTTTTGTGGATTACTGTTGAATTTTAAAGAGAGCGGTGTAAAAATTAATTCTGGACAACATACAGGCACCTTAAAATGTTTATATGTCAGCATTAAGAGCAAAACTTCTAGGAAGTGCACAAACGATGTCTTTCTTCTTCATGATAATATTCGACCCTGTGAAGGCCATGCCATTCAAGATCTGCTTCCTGAGTTGAAGTGGGAGGTCTGCCTACAGTCCCCACTTATCCTCGTGCGATTATCGTGTTTTTGGCGCATTCAAAGGGTCACTAAAGGGCAGCGGTTCAAATCGGATATTGAGGTACAGCTTGCTTTGTGGACTGGTTCCGCAAAAAAACGCAATCATCTACACGTTAGTACAACAGTGGGACTCATGTTTTAGTAGTAACGGAAACTTCTCTGAATAACTTTGAATACAAAATTGTTTACAGCCTTTAAATGCGATTCTGTTCAACAATCCCCGTATCACTGCACTAATTCTTGTCAATATACATTGACAACTAAATTAAGATTAAAACAACTAATAAAGCGTAAATCGAAAGGTCCTGGAATCGAACCCCAGTTGAGGAATAAATTTTTCAAATATTTTTAAATATCTAAAATAAACATAAATCTTTATAATTATATTAATTTGAGAACAAAATAATTTTGCTCTATATATTTGAAATTTTCACAGATTGTGACTTTAAAATTAACACTCTTCCA
>JAHWXV010420314.1:0-10435 GCA_024586415.1 Phrixothrix hirtus
CTCGACGAACCACCCCTCACGACTCAGAGCTACCACCGGGAAGAACGCAAGTTCTTAAAATTACACTGTGCCGTTCCGCAAGAGTCGAAACGTCACAATGTGTTTGGGTTCAATTTCAGGTACACGTTACACCCATTTCATACTGATAAGTTGCAACGGTTTTAAGTTCCCTAAACGATTTTATCGGAGATAACTAATACATAAACCTATGATTTTCTTAGATCGTACAAAATGAGAGATTATACAGACTATATATAATTATAGGTTATGTTAAGTGACATTCGTAGATAAAAACTCCCTGCATTTGTGCCATGTTTATAAAATGTAATTATATATTGTGATTTTAAATAGCAAACATGTTGGGGTATTTCTTGTTTGGAAATGAAATTAATTTAAATAATGTAGATGATTTGATTCCATATATTTTTTTAATCGATGGATTGCGAAATTTATCAATTCGTTAAGAAGTCAATCAAGAAATAATAATGTTGCTTTGTTATTCCAACAGAACTTTCTTCTCGCTGAACCTTTTTATTTCCAGCAATATTAATATCCTTTCCTTCTCCTAACTCTTCTACATTATAATTTAAATTTCAGCAATTAATAAGATATTCACTGATGGTGATTTTTGGTATATTTTCATCATTTACCAAACTATAATTAGGAAATACAAACATTTTTGATACTTCTGCCGTTTATAACAAATATAAAATAGCGTTTTCAAGTTTTTAACAGCAAAACAAATATTAGGTACCTTATTAATTTGCTGACCAAACACAACAGAAAATTTTATGCCGACAAAATTATGCTACAGTTGAAAGGTAGCCCTTGCTCAGCGCACTTATTTAGGAAACCGTTGTCAATAAACTCTTTCTACGGTTGCCAACAGTTGTATTCCCTAAACGCGCCCATTATTTGCTCTTGCACAGGGTTTAGGACAACAAAAATATGTTGGCATATAGATAAAAGCATTACTTATTGCAGTTCTTCGGTTACTAATTTTGTCTATTTTTTACTAACAATAATAAATATCATGAATACCTAGTGCTATTTTAATCCATGACTGATGTTTAGGTTATTTGGAATAATTTTTAATTAAATAAATAGGTATTAGAGCTATTAAACGAACATCTATCGGTAGCAGTGATATTAATACTACGGGGAATTCCCGAAATGATAATGTTTAGTATTTTTGTAGATAACTTCGGTATTCGAACGTTTCTTGTAGTTAGTGGTTTTTAAGTTATAGTGTTTCTAAAATTAGATTAAAATGAGCGATACTAGCCTTCAGCCATCTACCTCTAGGAAAACAAAACTAGAAACTTCAAAACTCTGTCGGACGTTGAAATATTGAGCTTGTTGGAAGAGGCTGGTGATGAGTTAGTGTACAGTGATAAAGATATTGATTGGAGTGATGACAGTGATATTGTAAGTGATCTTGATGATAAAATTGAATTAGAGATGGAAAGATTGTTCGAACCTGAAATTACGAACAAGTGGTGTTGCAGGTGACGGATTAGTGAATGCGGTATCACAAACTGAGATTCAAGATGACTAAGTCCACGTATGGTCATCAAATGCCCAAATGTTAGTAAACTACCGTATACTGCAATCAGTGGATTAAAAACTCAAGCACTCGGTGATTGTCCCATACACTATTTTAACATGCTCATTTTATGAAAAAATTATAGAGAATATGAATTCTTATGCTGTTGAGATTTTATCATAAACATATAAAGATCAAAGTAGGATAAATGCATGGAGAGATATTACAAAACAATAATTTAAAACATTTTCTGTACTTTTGTTTCATATAAAATTAATTGCCTCAACGATTACTTCAAGACGCACCCACTACTCAGTATTCCAGTATTTGCAAATTTCATGAGTCGCAAACGTTTCTTATTAATTTTAAGGGGGTTGCATTACAATAGTAAGGAAGACAACGATCCAAATAGATTAAAAAATATTTCTTCAACAGAAAAACGTCAGAAATTTATTATCCAGAGGGAGAGTTATCTATTGATGAATCCATAGTTTTGTGGCGTGGGAGGTTAAAATTCCGTCAATATATAAAGGGGACGCGCCTCAAATATGGAATCAAGTTATATATTTTGTGTGATTCAAACAATCGTGGTGTATGCTGGTTCGGATGATCGAACGATAGGAGGAGCAAGTCAACAGAAAAAGTTGTTTTACAATTACTGGAATACAATCTGAATGTGGGTCAATCAGTATTTATGGATAATTTCTATACTACCGTTGGGTTCTGCCAAAAATTGCTCTAGGGTAAAACTTATAGTACTGGAACACTTTGTACCAAAAGAAAGAGAAATCCTAACGGTCTTGTTGAAAAAAAGTTAAAAAAACATGAGGTGTACAGTAAATATGCCAGATCAGGTAGATGTTACTAAATGGCAACTGTACTTTTAATGTCACTAGAATTTAACGACGGAATGGTAGAAACTGTGTCAAAAAGACAGTGTAAACCAAAAACTTGGCGTAGTACTTGCATACAATAAATATATGGTAGGTATTGACCGCAGTAACCAAATGCTTAGTTAATATTCGTGCGAACATACATGATTGCGATGGTACGTAAAACTTGGAATTCACATGTTTTGTAACATCTCCAGCAAAATATATTAATGTGAAAAAGCGACGCGAAGTCCAATTTGCAATAAACCCACGCGACTTACGTTTCCGCGAAAATACTAGAAGATTAAATTGATAAGACATTTTAAAAAGACCATAAGATGTTAACCGGGAATGAGTGACCACGAACTAATTTAAAATAAATATTGTTCAGTAACCTGCATGTAAATAAAATGTAATTAATTAGAACTTGAATATAACGAAATATTACGCAATAACCAAAGTATTAAGAAACAGTTCAGAGTGAATAAATATTGCTACCGAAATGTATAACAAACATAAAACAATCTCAAAACGGAGTTTAATTGACAAGAAAGCATTAATTGAAATTGCACAATATTATGTTATAAATAAATTGCTAATCAAAGCATATAAGCGATACCCTTATCATTAAGTGTAAGATCGAAAAACAATTATCAATAACCTCCGTAGAACAGAGAACAAAAAACCGATTATTCTGTATATATGGCCCAATCTTTCAAGCTAAAAGGATAGTCCTTGCTATTTCTTTCTCGAGCTAATACCGTACCTATTCTTTGAATAAAGAATAGGTGCATCTCTGCCTATAAGGTCGGGATGTTTTTGTTAAATTAAAAAGGGCTTTATTAACTGCAAAGGACGTAAATCGTCCATGCCGAATTATTTATATTATAATTTCAAAACCGCCCTCGCAGAATTAAAACTGCGAAACTAGTTCATCCATTCGAAAAGATGCAACCCCTTTTTTTATCCGATCCCGTCAAGCTTATTATCGAAAGCGGATAAGTTACTTCGTAGCGGCCCTGTCTCGGCAATAAGCATAAATAGAACGCTGGAACGTTGAGTTGAATCGGTAGCGAACGTTCATGCGCCACTATTACCCGTGAATCCACTGTCGTCAAACACCTTTGAGTTGACTAGGTAGCGAAAGTCTATTTGATACGAGCATCCCGTGATATCTTCGTCTACCGAGTGGCATCTGTCACGAGTGGACCAAGGTGTCATCGTCTGGGTCGTCCAAATCTTTACGCGAAGGAGCACGCTCGCAAGCGGCGTAACCACTTTCGCGCCTGGAACGATACTGAACTATCCGAACAAAGTTCATAAGCAACAGGAACATACAATATTGCACCGTACGGCGCGAGTTTCCTTTGCCAGTAGCGAAAGCGACGCTACGAGTCTGTCACAATTATATTCGTACTGAGAACGCCATTTTGCATTGAAAACCTTCGATTATTTAAAATCCTATTGTTTAAATCGCAACTGTTAAATATCAGCCAATGTAAATGTGTACAAAGTATTAGGAAGTGCTCTTTTAAATTATTATTTCCTTTATTATGAATAAAATTGCTTTGGAAGGTTTTATCCATCTTATTATTTCCGCCAAGATTAGTTATTAAATATATGATTGTGAAAAGATTGTTTCACATAAGAAGTCATGACCACTTTCGGAGGCCGCTTCGTTTTGTACATAACTTTCTCCTCTTTATGATAACCGAATATAAATCGTTCCAAGACAGATTCCTAGCAGCGTTAATGCCCTCTACTAGACCAGACTGAACCTACCCATTCCGATGAGTTATCATCAAGCACACCCATATTCTAAAATTGTGAAGTCTTTAATAAAATTTTTGGGAAACGTATTAGTGGCACATGGAGTAAGTCAAGAGAATAGCATGCCAGTGAATGTGTTAGCTATTTGAGTGCCGAAAACTTTAACCCTTATAATTGAAACTAAATGACATTATATTCCTGTCTAAGCTTAAATAAATGAGAAAATGTGATTTAAATTGATCCTACTAAAAAATAATTTTAAAATAGCAATAACACACATGAATTCAAAAATGTAAGTAATTCTAGATATTATACAATTTTGCTGTCAGCTTTGATACAAGTTATATTTGTAATTGCATCCAGTTTGATTTTTCATAGGTGAGACAATTTAAAATAACAAAATTGCCCAATAAAAGTGGTATACTGGTCTGTAGATACCTCTGTAAGCTGTTTTCTAAACCATCATAGCTCTCAGACAAGATGTGATGCAAAAAAAGGATTTCCAAATGGGATCTTTGCAGAAGGGTAGTCCTTTCAACTAGCGAGCCATCAATCTGATAATGACTGTAGTGCGGAACTCTTGATATTCCAGTAACAAAGTTGAAGAGATCCTAGGGATATAAGTCACTATAACAAATCAACGGCCGCATAATCGTCGTGGACCTTTCTTATCCACATCCGGTTTGACAAATGTCAATCCCATTCCCAAAATAATAAACACTTAATTAAGCTCATTCGACGCAGCTAACTTAATTTAAACAAATACCATGAGATTTGATACTACATATGTGAGCTGGGTTTATGTCTGCCCAAATATAAATTAAAAAATTGTCACGTTTTTTCCAGATCTTAACTAATCGTCAGATCAATATTCATATTTCCGGTATCAAAATATATCGATACAGACGATTAATATTGCACAAGATCGATAAAACCTAATTTAATTACTAAATTTAATTAACGAAGTTTAAATTATAAATTATTGTATATATTGAAATTTATAACCCATAAAAGAATCCCTCAAAATAAAACAAAAATATAATTTTAATTAAACATTACAGAATCAATAAAGAACTCAATCAAAAATAGATCATAATAACATATGATTGGAAATGTGAGTTCATTGTACTTTCAGCACAGGTCAACAAATGTAAATAAATACAAAAACTGAACAGGTATAGCCATCTGGTAGTTAAGGTACAATTAAACATAACTAAAAAGTAGAAATCTAATGAAATGTAAATTATTTAAGTTAAATTCATGTAGCAATAACATAAGTTAATAGTAATGGTAGTTTAAATATATAGAAAACTATAATTAGTTTACTAAATTAAAATAAATGCCAATATAAACTTTCATTACAACTTAATTCTTAGAAACTATAGTTTATCAACAAATTGTGACAATTGGACTATAAAAGCCAGCAACAAACACAAAACAATCGGAGTCTTCCCGGTTCCCATACATCAACCCTATCCTGCCAATTAAGTAACCGATTAAACTAGTTCCTCGCTATATGTATTCATGAACGTAATTATCCCAGAACGTCTTTCGCTTTATTACGCTCAAGGAAACCATAAAGTTTCTGCTAACACTATGTGGACATTTTCCGATAGTTATAATAAAGATTACGGCCATCGTAAACATATCTAGTAATGTAAAATGTCCAGAACATTTTTCGCCGCATTGTCTGTTCTCATAGAGGCCACCGAGACGATTGTATATACAGCAAAAGGACGCTTCCGCTGTTGCATATATAGTTCTGCAATGATACGAAGTGGGAAAATATCTTAGATGCTTCTAATTGAATTAATACTTCGTAACCTACAAAAGGCATGACGTTAAAGAATTACTTGCCATTTATTCCCTTACCTAAACTGCTGTTTCACAAATGCACATTACATGCACACATAATACATGAACACAAAGTATAACCAGAAACCTTGCATTGACATCTTGTAGCGCAGATTCATTATAAAGCATGAAATGCATGGTAAACTTTAGAATTTAGAATCATATATTCGTACATAGGATAGAATATAAGGGCTGCACAGTGTAAATAATGAACTTAAAAGTTAAAATACATGTATAAAAAAGAATCATACTTTTATTGAAGATATATAATTTGAATCTTAATACTGAATACAATATCACAAATAAAGTGTAAATCGTATCGTTGAATCGTAATGATACACAATTAAGCTGGTGAAAAACCTTTTAACATTACCTTCGTAACTCAAGGCAGAGGGTTATAAATTAAATTACTAAACCCTTTTAGATGTCTCATACACTAGAGGTAAAGTTACCGAGCTAGTCAAACTTCCAAATATGAACTTGACTAAATACTTTACGCCCGCGTCTTAAATCGGTATAAAGCACTAGAACAAATGTATAGCGAGCGAGGTGGACATATTTTACAGTGTGCCGTTATAATTCTATTAAAAATGTTCAATATACATATAAGACAATATGCCATTTACCATAGACGGTTAGACGATATCACAGCGATAATAAATAAAACAACTGAGGCCATGTTTAAAGATAGAAAATTTGTGATTGCCATTTCCAGTGCTGTTTCTTATATCACTATCAGTAAGTTGCAAGAACAAATGGACCTGAACAACGAAGCAGTGAGTAAAATGGGGACAGAAGTCCAAGTACTAAAAAATAATAATATTAAATTCAAAAGCCGTTGTGTAGATCTCGAACAGTATACTCGCAGAAATTCTATTCGTATATTTGGCATGAGCGAAGAAAGAACGAAAACTGCAAGGAAACAGTGCTTAGCTTATTTAAATCTAAATTAAATGTAGATATGGAAAAACATACTATAAATCGAGTACATCGCATCGGATCTAAGGGATCAAATCGACCTCGAGCAATTATAGTCAATTTTACTAGTTACAAACACCGTCAATTAGCTATATTAAATAAAAAACTGTTAAAAAACTCTGGTTATTCAATAAGAGAAGTTTTCTGCATGGAGCGGCTAAAATTGTTATCCGAAGTACAAAGTAAGGTCGGTAAAGAGCAAGCCCGGACACGTGATGGAAAAGTGTTTGTAAAGATAAACAATACAGTCACTTATATTTCTTCAATAAATGACCTTTGTACAATTTAATTTCTAATATCAAATAACATTATTGATTATGTGTAATGACTACTGCATTTGTGTCATACAGCATTTTTTCTCAGTAATACACTATTTAAGCTACTTATAATTAATAGTTAATCTAATTTATTTAATTTAGTTTGTCAAGTTTACTTTATTTTATTCTTTCTTTTCTGATAGATATGAAAATAGGACAACTAAATCTAAGATCACCTTTTACTGGTTTTAGTTCTTTGAGGAATTTAATTATAAATAATAATTTAGATGCTTTCGCAGTTTATGAAACGTGGTTAACAGGTGATGTAGTTACAGAGCCTGTTCATATTTCTGGTTATCAATTTTGTGTAGGTATTTATGTTAAAACAAATATTATTTGTAAACAACTCTTTCACAATTTTATCACAATGAGTTTGAATATTTGTTAGTTAAAATAAAAATAAATGCAACCAGTATTGTTATCGCAATATTCTCCAAACAACCAGGTAGTAATATAAATTTTGTAGGGCAGCTAGACGATGTATTATTGTACATATCTTCCATAGTTGATGAGATAATATGCATAGGCGATTTCAATATTAACTCCTTCAATTTAAATAATCCTGTACAAAACTGTCTAAATTCACATAACTTGATGCAAATATTAAATGAAGCAACTCGTACAACACGTACTACCAGCACTCTTATTGACCCAATATTTCTAAACAATAAACTTGAGCTTACTAATTCTGGAACTATAGAAGCCAGTGAGATTTCTGATCATAGAGCTGTTTTTTGTGATATTCCTATACAGACTCATAAAAATAGATCAAATATACTAAAATATAGGTGTTTTCGAAATTTCAATCCTAATCATTTCTCAACATATTTACAATCACTTCCCTGGCCCCAACTCTTCTACGAAAATAATATCGACAAGAAGCTTCTATTTTTCGGAACAATAGTTTTGACTGGTTTTGATGCTCATGCGCCCATTAAGAAAGTTAGAGTTGCTAAGCCAAAAGCTCCTTGGTTTACTGATACCCTAAAAGCTGTTATGAGTGAACGCGACAATACCCTTCGTAAGTATAAACGTACGAAGGACCTTATAGATTGGAATAGATACAAGGAAATGAGAAATTTTACTCTTTCTTCAATTCGACGTGAGAAAAAAGCATACCTGAGCACAATAGCAGTTGAGAACAATTTGCGCAAAGCATGGAAAGCCTTGTCTGATTTGAACGTGCGTTTTACAAAACAACAGTACATTCCCAATAACTTAGCTGATCCAAATGATAATCAAATTTATCTTAGTTCCTTTAGTCAAATATTAAATAATTAATGTGGGTTGCAGAATCAATATTATGAAAATAATTCTTATTCGAACAACGTACATTTTCAGCTCTCATTAACAACAATCGAAATAGTATATCAAACTCTTTTTGGTCTCAAATCGAATGCCATAGGTGCAGACAATATCACACTTACTATGTTAAAATCTTGTAGTCTATCATTGATAAGTATATTACCCATTTAATTAACTGCTGTATAGAAGCTAGCTATTTCCCTACTGCATGGAAGAATGCTATCGGTGTACCTATACCAAAAATTTCTAACCCGACTGCCTATTCGGATCTTAGAATGATTAGCATATTACCCTGCACTTCTAAAATCTTTGAAAGAATCTTACACCAACAAATTTATCATAACGTAAATAACAATAACATACTACCTGAATGTCAATCGGGCTTTCGGAAAGCTTACAGTACTGTTAATTCATTAACCACTGTCACTGATAATATAATTAGTGCAATAGACAAGAAAATGATTACTGCTCTTATACTCCTAGATTATACAAGAGCGTTTGATATTATTAATTATAATCTTATGTGTGCCAAACTTAAATTCTACGGATTCAATTATGCCGCCGCTAAGCTACTTGGGTGTCACTTGTACAATAGAAATATTACCATTAAAGTTAATGATCAATATTGTAATTCGTTTGCAGAGGTCTAGACTTGGCCCACTTCTGTTTATTACTTACACATCTAGTATTTTTGACTCGCTAAAATTTTGTAAAGTGCAGGCATACGCAATTGATACGCAATTATATAAATCTTTCTGCTTTGCAGAAAAAGAACAAGCCATTGCAAATATTAACGATGATCTCAACCTTATCAATAAACTTTCTCTACGGCATAACTTGCAACTTAATACTTATAAAACTAAGCTCTTACTATTGGGTAATAGAAAATATATAACTTGATTAAGTACAGATTTTAACATAAATACTGATAATAAATGTTTAAATAGCGTTGATTGCGCCAAAAACCTAGGAATTTTATTAAACACACAGCTACGATTCTAATCGCATCTATCTAAAATTCTTCAAAAAACTTACTCTTCATTGAAATTACTATATTCGAACCGTGAAATTTTAACCATTAAACAAAGGAAGATTGTTGTAGAACTCTGATATTATCGATGTTTAATTATTGTTATCTTATTTATGGTCCCTGTCTTGAAGTGATCGATCAAAATCGAATATAAAGAGTACAAAACTGGTGCTACCGATTTATTTTTAATCTAAAACGTCACGATCACGTTACCTCTAAAGTTAATGAATTAAAGTGGTTAAAAATGCATAATGGATGAAAACATCGACTAGCTGTATGCACAACCTCAATACTCACCAACACTAGCATTCCTTCCGTTTCTTCTAAATTGATAACAAAAGATCTTATGCACGCTTTAAATACTCGCTATAAGAAACTGTTTCGATGCCAAAACATTTTACAAGCCTGTATCTTAGAGGTTTTACATATAACGCTATAATTTTATATAACGCGCTACTAATTTAGCTCAAGCATTTAGAAGTTCATAAATTTAAAATTTCTCTAAGAAACTATCTCTTGTATTCACAATAAGTTACTTAAATCTCACTAATTATAAATACCTATCTGAAACAGACAAACTTCTTATCAAAATGATGTTACTTGCGTACATTTTTATAATTTTTTTTGCTCTTCTCTATAGCTATCTTTGTCATGCTCTCTTGGTTAAATAGAGTAGCCTTGGGCTAAATTTCGCCAAAAAACATAATTAATGAGTTATTTATTGATTAATTCTTCTATCTACGAATACAAACAATAAAGACGA
>JAHWXV010420331.1:0-15469 GCA_024586415.1 Phrixothrix hirtus
ACAAGAAATCTCTTTCGACTTGAAAGTGGGACGCTTTTATGCATAATTTTCAGGCATCGTTCTTTGTTCTGCGAACGCCATTGATAATAGTGTATTCAGTCATTCATCAACTAATAACGGACGGCTTCGCGTGTTTTGATTATCAATTTATTTATAACGTAGTATTGCGCAATTTCAATTAAAACTTTGCTGTTAATTAAAAGTAGTTTTGAGATTGTTTTAATAGGTAATATATTTTAAGAAGCAATCTTTATTAATTAAAAATTAGTTTTAAGCGGTTTCTCAATGTTTTAAATCCGGATTATTATTGTGCCATATTTTATTATCCTTATACCTTAATTATTAGTATGTATGTTTACTCAGGTTAATGAGCAATATTTAAACTTGAATCAATTTAAGATAATTCACTCCAGGTTATATTCTTACTGTCTTTTCTAATTTCTTATCTTTACAATCTTCCGGAATTTTACGTAAACACAGATGTAGGCGAGATTTGTTGAAAATTGGTTTACGCGTCGCTTTTACAATGTAACAGTTTTCACAGGAAATGTTACAGGCTTTTATCAAATAGTCATTAATTAATTAACGGATTAATGGCCCTGTTATTAATTGGTATTTCTGTCGAATTGCAAGCATCAACGTGTACGGATACAATGTGCAATTCTTAATGTAAACTAAATGTTCCCCATAAAATGTTATTTAGGGTAGTTAATTGTGGAAGTATTAACCACCTTTCGGTGGCAGTGAATGTGAAATTCTGTATTCGTTGCTGTACTCGTAAATGAAATCTGATCCCGCATACTCAATAGCAGCACCGGACATTATTACGTGCCAAAATAACATTAAGGCATAGGCAGCTTAGAGTTGGATGATTAGGAACAGGGCTGGCAAGCTAATAGTGGAGCGTGGTCATAGGTTCACAATAGTTCCAAGTTCGAACGCCTTGGAGGTAGTAAGTCTTAGTTGAAAGTTGTGGGCACCTCTAATCTGGTCCAACTGCGAGGGAAAATAGAAGTAACTTGTAAATGCATGATAAATCTTCTTACTTTTGAAATGAAATCAGAAGCCCTCAAGATCACAAAGCAGCACAAGCTGGAAAAGCTAATATTAAAGATATTACGGAAATCAACATTGTTAAGTAAATTTGTAAGCAGCGGTGAGTCCCTTTAACTTTCTGTACATATAACTAGATGACATTAATTACTAAGCTAAGGCTTAATAAGTCTGAATGTCCATAAAATGGACTAGAGTTGCTTTTCAAACGTAAAAGCGGAATTGTTTGTGAATCTGCCTTGTATACAGGGTGTCCGGAAATGATGCATCGAGACTTCAGAAGGTGATTCCCCATAAGAAATTAGGGCCATAGAGTCATATAGCATTTTTTTGAAAACTCAATATTAACGGAGATACAGTGTGTCAAAGAAAGAAATTTTTTTTAGTTTTCCTTGACTAACTTTTTATTAGTGGTTTTATTTCTTTCGTAATTTCCACATATATTACAAGTGACCTTGTAGATTTACATTCCAAATATTATGCAAATACTACAGTGGCAAAGGGGCTAACCTGACCTTAACCCTAGATCTATGGCTCACAACTTTTTTGTTTTTACCGCTTTGGGAATTTAAATACCACAATATTGAAGAGCATCCAAAATTCTTAAAAAAAGTATCTCTTATTTGGATACAATAAAATGAACTATTTCTGAGAAAAACGACTTTAAACATGTTCATGCATAAATGCTGCTTTCTACTATTTTCATAGTCTCAACTCATCAATACAAAATTTGTTCACTAACTACATTACTTAACATTCTTGCTAATCACTACAAAGTACACAAGGTGTCATAATGTTACATTTACACGATGTTCTTACAGTAACTTTTCGAAATATTGTCCATCCATTTCAATACACAAATTTATTCTTGTCAGAAAGTTGCGATGAACTCTGAAAAATATGACCACCTTCGTTCTTAGTATTGCGAAACTGACAACAATTCGTTGCCTCAGCTCTTCCATGTTATTCACAGGCGTTCTGTATACCAGTGACTTAACATGGTTCCAAAGGAAAAAGTCGATCAGGTTCAAGTCGGGCGATCTGGTAGCCCACTGTATGAATCCACCGCCCACTATCGACCTCTCGGAGAAAATTTCATTGAGATACTCCCTCACCGCTAGACTGTAATGAGGCGGTACACCATCATACAGCCACCACATTTCACGTCGTACTTCAAGAGCAACGTCTTCTAATAAAACGGAAAGATCATTTTGTAGAAAGTGTAGGTAACCCTCACCATCAAGCCTTTGTGAGAAGAAATGTGACCCAATTAAATGATCTCCCACAATGCCGGCCCATACATTCACAGAAAATTTATTCTGGAATCCACGTTCCACCACTTAATGAGGATTCTTGTCACAACAATAATGTTTATTACAGAGATTTATTATACCATCACGCCCGAATCCGGCTTCATCTGTGAAAAGAATGGAATTGATAAAATTCCTGTTTCCATCATGGAGATTTATAACTGACTTGCAGAAATTCAGTCGCGGAATCTGATCTCCAGGGTGTAAGGCTTGGATCTTTTGATAATGGAATGGATGCAAGAATTCTTTGTGTAAACTTTCGTCGACTGAGGTTTTGGGAATATTTTCCTGCGATACAATCAACCTGACGCTTACATGGGGATTATTATCAACCGCAGCCAGAACAAGAACTACAGCACCAGGAGTTCGAGTACTTATTTAGCGGTCGACATTAAATAGCCTCGTCTTAGAAGAGCCAAACTCACCTAATCGCTGAACAACTGCTATCGTGATATCCTTCTATTTGGAAGTTCATCTCAATACAATCGTCTTGCTCTTGATGCATTTCCTGCAGCTAAGCCATAATAATAATGCATGTCGCGTAGCTCAGGATTCGAATATTGGTTATAATAATTATTATTTTATCAGATTTAATCACAATACTTATCACACACAAATGATCACAACAGAAAAATTCACATGAACATATTTATCAAAGGTTGTTAAGGTAACTTCAAGCTATTATTTTCAAAGCCTTCTCTGTAAACCGAAAAATTTTTTTTTTAAAACAGTATTTATGCATGAAAATGTTTAAAGGCGTTTTTCTCAGAAACGGTTCATTTTATCGTATCGAAACGAGAGATATTTTTTTTAAAAATGTCTGATCCTCTTTAACATGGTACCATTTAAATTCCTAAAGCGGTAAAAACAAAAAAGTTATGGTCCATAGATGAAAGGTTAAGGCCAGGTTAAGCCCTTTGTCACAGGATTATTAGCGTCATATTTGGAACGTAAATCTAAAAGGTCTCTTGTAATATATGTGGAAAATATGAAACAAATAAAACCACTAATAAAAAAGTTATTTAAGGAAATCTAAAAAAATTTTTTTCTTTGGCACACTGTATCTCCGTTAATATTTAGTTTTCAAAAAAATTCCATAGAACTTTATGGCCTTAATTTCTTGTGGGGAATTATCCCCTGAAGTTTTAACGCATCATTTCCGGACACCCTGTATATTGGGTTTTCTGGTACTGACTCTCTTAAACTTTACAAGAATTTTGTAACAAAGCATACAGTGAAATTGGTAATCAACGAATTTTTTCATTACTAAACGATAAGGGTATTTGAGATTTTTCCTCGTATAATGTTGGTAATTGTCCAGAATAAATTCAATCAAACAAGTTCAATAGTTAACACATTTGTGTAAAATAGCCCAGTAATGGTTGTCGACATACACAGCCATATACCTAATTAGGTATAAATACAACACAAGTTTACCTAATTAGTAGATGAGTAGCAATCGGAAACTTGGAATGAGGAAGTTCGCACGTCTAAAATTAAAGAGCAAAGTATAGTTAATCAGTACTCTTGATACAGAAAATTCGAAAGTGGAGAGCAAAATGTACTTGACGCGCACACAGCGAACTTGATAACGGTACAAACCATGCAAATGGGTTGTTTTAAAAATTAATTTATTCTGGTTGTTGCTGATGAATTATCTTGATCCAAATCGTGAACTAGGCGATAAGATAGTATAGCTTAATTAAACTACAGGTATAGGTGAAAGAGCAATTAAATGCCTTTAAATAGTCCGATAGCGTTTCTTGTTCGCAAATCCTTGTTACGTTGGCCGTCAACTTTTACTGATTAACAAAATCAAACACACACGATTCAAATTATCAACAATGCAATTAAATTAAATAGTTTGTTTTATAAACGTAGCATCCTATAGTTTAACTGTTAGGAAGCATGCTTTTTGTTCCCATGCGTCAATATCAAAATCAAATCATGCGATAAATTTATCTACCTGTTTCGATTATATATTAAATACATATTATTAATAACTGACAAACAATCTAAACGTAATAAAACCCACACATGGTGATAATTTTTATTGAGTTTCAAAAAATATACAAATGATTAAATTTTTGGCTACAGAACAGCTTAAAATCACAATATTGGTTAAAATTTTTTAACAATAATTAACCATGCAGCTAAAGTTAGCTGACGTGTTGTAATGAGTTATGAAAGCCATAAAATTAACCTTACTGTTTTGTTTTAATGCAAAGGAATTTTACAAATAACTTTCAAAAATCTCATTAGTCCTATAATTTAAGTAACTTTTTAGAACCACTGTATTTTATTTCAATAAATAATGATTTACTCTTTATTTTTAAAATACTGTGTATATTTTTAACATAGTTTCCATCTGCAAACGCGTTTATCCTTGTATAAACTAGTTCAATTACGTTTTTATCAAAAGTTATACAACATAAAGATAAGCAGTTCTTGTTTTGTAAACATTCATTTTCTAGGTTACGAGTTCACACACTTTGACCTTTCCGCTTTTAAATAATTCACTGCAAGGTGTGATAACGCTTACCGATATGCATACATTTACAATACGTCACAAATAGGAAAATTTCTATGATTTAGAACCTCTGTAATTAACTTGGTCTAATTAGTATTCAAAATATCTATTTATTTTCAATATTCTATTAGCCATTGTAATAAGACGTATAACTTATATTTTTGATTTAGCTTGTACCGAACCTTATAAACATATTTTTTTTGTTTTAGCATTTCCATTATGAATTATATAATTGTTTTGTATTCAAATTTACTGTTAGTTGTAGTAAGTTGTAATAATTATTTGTTTTAAAATGTTTAATTGTCCGGAATTTTTAACCAAAAACGTCAAGTGCGTTTATACTTTGTCCTAGAAATCAGTTTGTGAATCATATAAATATCTGTGGTTACCAGCTATTAAATCAGAGTTTATTCGATCGTCTTTTGAATAGTTACTCGTCCGAGGATACTAGCAAACCTCATTTGAATAATAGCATATTAATTAAATCAGTAGCTTGTAACTTATAAACGTATTTAGCCGCTCATAAACTACAAATTACCACATCAAGATTCTGAACTGAACGTATACATTCTCTTTTTAAATGATTAAGACAAAGTACATAATACCTAACATCTCCGTTCTATTTAACTTTAACAATAAAAGAGTGTAATGCTTTAATTGTCATAATTAAAACCGAATACAAGAATTATTTATTTTCAATTTGGTTAAGTTGAAACTGTACTAATTCTCGAACTTTGTAGTAAATGATAGCAATTTGATTTTACATACCCGTTTAGTTACAAATAAACAGTATTTTGTTCCATCCCGTCTCTGCACCTGTAAATTTCGAGGTAGAGAAATTATTTCTTGGACTTCATCACCCCATATTGTAAGCGTTTAGTCCGCCTCGTCGTACAAATATAACCCAAGAAGACGCTGTAATTTTTGTAAATAAACTGATAGCACTTATAACATTTAAAACCACCCGCAAACATTAAATTAATTAAGAATTTGTTTGTAAACAACGATTCGTACATTTCATCATCCATTTTGTATAATCGATAATATCTATAGAAAGCATTAGTGGTGTACGTCATGTACGATACAATAGCTAGCAATTCTTAAAGTGACGACATCTATTTTCGAGTGACAAAGATCAAAAACACTAAATAAATTCAGCTAACGAATTCTGTAATAATTAAATTAATTTTGAAAATATTTATTTATTGTAAAATATATAACTCCAATTAAGTTTATAATAAATTTTTTAAAATTCTACTGTATAGTTATTGTTAAAGACACTGATGATAAAAGAATGAGCACACGAAGTGTGACAGGCATTAAAAATTCATAAAAGGTATTAACTAAGTTACCAGATCTGAATTAAATAAGCATGCAAATTTAAGACGGTATAAAATATACTACTACTACTACTACTACTACTACTACTACTACTACTACTACTACTACTACTACTACTACTACTACTACTACCACTCATGCCATTCCCTTAGTGGGGTAGGCAAAACCCAATAAAGCCTCCACCTTTACAACCACAGTATACACCCATACACCAACACCTCTCACTACCATCGCCCTTCACCACAACTACCAGCACTTTACAGTATCCACACCAGCCCACTATAACCTACCAATCCTACTATCACTACTATCACTCATTCACTATTTTTCTCCATTCCTTTTTGTCCTTACATACTTCTTTTGCTTCCATTAAATTCATACAACGTTTTTGGCAAGCTCTCCTAATCTTTGCGCTCTTTACTCTCTTTTCTTTTACAATTTCTTCAATCATATTCAACTACCTCTTTTTCGGTCTACCCCTACCTAGTTTTCCGTTCATACCTGTCTCATATATTCTCTTTAAAATATAATTTCATAAAGAATAAATACAAGTTCATTTTGAACAAGTAAAGTTTTGGTTAATCGTAACAACTAAGAAAATATATCATTTATAAGTAATCAAATTAAAATGAGTATATTATAAATAGAACAAGCTTGTGTTTAACAAATACAAAAGTTCACTTCTACGACGAACTGTAAAATCATTTGATAAATCAGTTTTAATTGATAATTTCAAATACCTGCATATACAGAGAGGTCCACCAACCAATGTGTATTATAAATCAATATCAGTAACTTACAAGAGCTCCAGAAACTTCCTGTCTATAAACCGTGTGTACGTACATAATTTTACATTTTAGTTTAAGCTGCAAAACCGTCACTTCATACTCAAAAGTTCTGGACCCACTCTCCGTCTTTGACGTTACTCGAGGGATTATATATTGTCAGTGAATCCAAGCTAGGACTCATTACAGTGTGTTTTAAATAACGCTTAGTATGTAATAGTCGGGAGTTTTAGCAACAAATACAGTTACGCTAAACACCAGCTAGTAAATATTTGGATACCGGTCACGCTATGCTTAGCGTTTGCCGTTTCTTTAAATAAAATTAGCAATATTATAGAAGTTATATTGGTTACCTGTAAAAAGCTCGATAGTAGTAGCGCCAATAAAATTAATGTATTTAAATTCAAACGAGTGCATTTTACATCCCGTAGAAATCTATTTGGACCGCGAGCTATTAATTAATGCAATATTCCTTCTTCAATTATATCAAAGTTCCCATCCAATATCGCTATTGTTTGGATCTTCTACAACACGAATAGAAATAAAAAACCAAAGTTAAAAATACGACTTTTTTCAGAATTTGCATGCATATCACAAGTTACTTTGTGACGCATATGGTATTACTATTCCGTCACTTTACAAGTTATTTGACCTATACGTTTACCGTAACTTTTAACGGACAATTGCTAAAACTCGCTGGTAATTGGAATGTGCCACGTTATAATTTACACTGAAAACTGAACGATGGTTACAGTAGTCAAATGATTTAATCACGACTATGGCCGTTTAGATTAACATGCAGGTTCGAACTCAAAACTTCAATTGCAAATATTTCGAAAACTATACAATTTAAAAACATAATGATAAGCATTTTTATCGTACATACTAAGCGGTGTCTGCTTAATTTCGGGACATCCTCTATATTATTGATTGAATATCTGAAATTATTGTTTTAAAACCTTAATAAGAAATTTTGCTTGTATTTTGTTCTTATTTGATTTGCAGGTGTATTTTGTTCTTATTTGATTTGCAGGTGATTATCGAAGTAGCTCAAATGGTATTAAAGATTAGGTGGCGCTCAACGCATTTATTTTATCTCGACTATTGACTTCAACATTCATTTATAGGAGAATATTAAATTCGTCACAAGCGAGCGTGTCATGATCTGGAACAGACTATTTCCTGGTTAGAGCCTAGTTTATCCTTCGAGCAGCCGTTTTATAACATATCTAAAGCAAAATCGCAAAATTCTAATTCTTTGTGATAATGATCGGTGGTTACTTAGAATACATTAATTGATTAAAAATTCAATGATTAACTCTTAGATTCACTTTTGTTTAGATTTAGGTTTTACTTCAATTTCATAATGTTGATTTTTGCTACCACGACTATTTCTGTGTAGTTTAATTAGGGTTAAATTAAACGTAAGTGGTAATATAACGCCTTTCAATGTATTGGTAATTTTTCGATTATGTAATGTATGAACTAATTATATCTAATTATGTTACTTAAGTTGGGAAACCAATGAAAATTTCATTCATAATAGTGATATACGTCTTTTTATATTCTGCAGTTAATTCATGGAATAACTATTTGTGTTTACAATTAATTCTAATTGTAATGACATTTGCAATCTTTATTAACATTTAAAGCCGTTATTTTAAACATATTAATTTTCTAACAGAAATATGAGGCAATGAATAACGACTTATTTACACGACAAAATACTTTTAAATTTACGGAATAAGATATTCTGAAAATATGGTTTGTAGAATCGTGGAATGGCTTGCATATATATTATAGATAGAAGACCTGATAGCAGAACTTAAGCAGAACGTGCACATCAATATTATGTGAACACTCATCTGCTGAGAATCTAATTATCCCTGAATTAAATCATTCATCTCCGGTCCGGTTATACTGGCGTGAGTTATAAACGATAATTAGTTCTAAATAGGGCTGCTATAAAATACTGTGATGCACTATACAGGTACTTTTAGCGTAATTAGGTATTGTTCCCTTTGCTGTGTATAAATTTATTCCTACTGCCTATTCGGTAATTAAAGTTTACTTTGAAGTTATAATTTATCTACACTTTACTCGTGCATTTAATGTGAAATAAAAACTTGCATATAGCATTTTAATCATTGAATCAAAAGCCAAATAATTTTTACCAAATTTTTCAGAATTCTAAATTCAAAATGTAGTAATAAGTAATTCAGAAATGTTCAACACCGCACGAATTTATCAGACCGTAATAAATATACAACTTCGGTTTCATCGCCATTATAAAAGGTTAATAAGGGTTCAAAACTGAAATTTAGTGCCCAACACTAAAATTACATTATTATATGAAAATACCCAAGCTTCAGTACACATTAATTTAAACCTAACATTAATCTTTGTATAATTTTGAAAATTAATTGGGATTTTCAAATCTTTGCCTGGGTTTATCACGGTATTATTTTATTTAATTATTTGCTATTATTTTCAATTATTTATATTATGTTTAGACGAAGATTAATATTTATAGCGATGTTTAACAAAAATTATTAAGTGTAAACGCATATCACTATTCTGAAAATTCCAGCAACGACTATTGATGATGAATGGCGAAAACATTAAGCATTTGATGAAATAGGGACACAAATTTGTCCCAGTAGTGACAGAAAAATTTGCAACAGCTTGTAATGTTCTGATGCTAAAACTATACCGCCGCGTCGCAGATAGTAAGGAGAAGGTTGCTTCAGTCAGTTCAGAGAAACGTCTAAGAGGGGAAGTGAGTTTTATCTTACATTGAATACAGCATGTACAAAGAAGAAGTGGTATAAATGTATTGGGGAAGTCTTAGTTCTTGGCCTGGAGTTGAAAGCTGAACGAGCGAATCTAAAGGAGTGATTTTGATTTTGAACGAATCTACTAAAGAGCTCACCAAAGAGTATGAGCTGGTGCCTTATTACTGACTTCGGGTCCGTATGAAAACTAAAATTAGGAAAGCAATACAGTCTTGGATGTTATGCACATGTGAACTGCTACGACTCGGATGAATGTGAGCGCTTTTGGCATGAGCCACCAAATGCAATGGGTGGTTTAAATCCATGTATAAGAGTCAGAAGGAAATGCGTGAATCATGTAGTAGGGCTTTATGGCGAGCCAAAAATGAATAAAAGAGTTGTTAAGCTAATTAGTCAAGGTGCATAACACGGCTTATTTGTTTAGAATACATCGTTCAAGCAAAATAATTCATACGTTTCAATGGCGAAGAGGAAACTCTAGAAACACGATTGATTCGATTGCTCATTACAAAAAAACTGCGTTAATTGGTAAGTGCTACGGTAGTAATGAGAGGATAGTAGTGTTGTGAATTAAGCTTGGTATAAAGTAGGCGTACAAAAAGAAGTTATCCGTAGGAGAGAAGAAAGGGAATAAGGGTCATATAGAAAAACCGAACGAAATCTTGCTGCTAAAGGAATTTGAATGAAGCGATGATATTGGAAAGGATCCTATTGAGAATATGTAGGCAAAGTTTCACAACAAAGGTATGTGGAGTGAAGGTAATTGGAAAGGTAAATAAGGATTCACGGTGGATGAAATCGTTAGAGTAGCAAAATGACCTTAAGGGTAACGAAACAATCATTTTGGGAGTGAGAAAAGAATACAAATCACGAAACCAACGAATAAAATACTGAACAGTGATGGTGGAATGGCATTGGATGAACAAAAGGCGAGAGAACATCTTAAGAGAAGATTAGTAACGATGATATGAGAATACAAAGCGCAAGATAAATGTGGATGGAAGTTAATGTGGTACAGAAGAAATTCAATAAAATGAGAAGGGTTGCGAGAATACTGAAGAGTTGAAAGGCTATTGAAGTATTCTAGTTTAATAAAAAAATTGTTAAAACTAACTCCAATTGTTTGTATTTAAAATATTTAATTGCTATAAGTTTTATTCATTGGTAATTTTTTAACATGTAGATATTAAATCAATTGGGAATACATTTGAGATTTTTTTTATTAAACTGGAATACTCAACCACCCAATTTTTAAGACTTCCAAGAACAATATATTACAATACACTACTGAAGTACATGGACTTACGAGTTTAATACTAAATAACAGTTGTGTCAAGTTTTCTGAATGGTTGCGTGCTGTATTTAACGCATATACAAAATTAGAAAAAGTACTTGACGTGCGAAATGGATTTTCAGAACAATGAGTTTTTGACTGTGCCAAGAAAAGTGTTTTGCAGAATTCAAATTTATGATGATCCAAAGATAAATCTGAGATGTGCAGAGTTTTCTCATTCCCAGATATTTACCCTGCGACAATATATTACGCGTTTATGCAAATAGAAATAAATTGTGAATAACTTTGAAGAAATAGGAGTTAACCAGGACTGCTGAATACAATAAAAGCGATGTATGGTGAAAGTAGAGCACGTGTGGGAATAAACGGAACTGTCAGTGTGCACTTTTGAATTGGTCAACCTGTGAGACGAGGGTGTGAAATGCTACTATGGTCATTTAATATCGTTATGAATACATGTGTGAGAAATTTACGTAAGGAAATGCGCGAGGTCGTTATAGGGAATATAGGTGTGAAAGCGCTGTATATAAATTATGCAGTTCTAGTGGTTAAAGGTATGAGTCTAAATCAGTAGGTGTTCGATAAATTTACAAAAGTATATTATAGAATGAATTTGAAGATTAAAAGTAGTAAAACTAATGCGATGGTGTTCGACAAGCAGCTATTGTCGGATAGAATAGACGATAAAGCAAGTATATGAGTTTAGGTATCTTGGAATAATGTTTGCAAGTATGTCCAAGTGGATGGTGAAATTAAAGAAAAGTAAATGGTAACGGCTGATGATAAAAATTGTTTATATTTTGCTTATTAAGGTAGTCATCGTGAGGGCAGGTTCTTTTCACAGGACTCGGATGAAGGCAGGCTTTGTTATTCTTACCTAACTAGATTAGTTTGTAAATAATAAGGCAATAAACCTACATGGTCATATATTGTTCTGATAAAAATAACTGAATAATTAATTAGAGGGTAAAAATATATATAAAATAATAATGAAGGATTGAAAATAATCATGCAAGTATTTTCTAGGCATCTAATACTGAAGCAAATTTATACAAAGTGAAATAAATGAAATTATTTGATCGTTTAACGATTGTTTGCATCTACAACAATGACAATTAAGTATTAAATTAAATCGGTTTTTCTAGGCGAGTATTAATTTTAACAACGGGTGGATTATACTACTGGATTAGTATCAACGAAATTAATTAGTATTTCTCGTGAGGAGCCTTGCTATCAACGGTAATTAACTTCTAGATGCCTTCAACAAATGCTAGAATGCTTTTGGAAGTTTTCTAATAACGGATCTTGTATCAATGTTTTTTACATTGGTACACAAAGCAGTTTACAATCTACCTAAGTATTTATATAATTCTGTTACAGTTCCTTTTGCGATCTGAATGCTTCGCAACGCTAGCTTTTGTAGCACGGGCAACTAAAGCGAACTTTCACCAATCCTTTAAGCGATTCTATCTGAATCGTCCGCCGAGTCGCACCCTCAACTGCGGTAGCAAAATTAAGACGGGCCACGCTTAACGTATGACGATGACTCTCAGGGTACTCAAGTTATCTTATGGCACAAGCAACTGTTCAACTGGAGAATCATAAATATCTTTCAGTGAAGGCGCTCATTGCCCTAGCAACAGGACACGGTCAGTGAAAACGTTAACATCGACAACCTTCCAAGTGCAAGCTAGGTTCGTAAGCTTGGTTATATATTTTAAATCAAAGGTTAATTTACTAGTCGAACCCCACCATGAGTGTGCAACTCGATGTCTTCAATTCCGTAGTTAAAATCAAAGTATCCTAAGCGTTCTTGAATAGCTGTTTATATACTAATTTAGATAGCAATGTCTTTATTCCACTAGCGTAACTTATTTGCTATTTCTTTCTCGCGCTTTGCGATAATTTATTGTACTCGAACTTGCAACATACTAATATTTAAAATGATGAAATCTTATTTAATATATCTAATAAACTCATTTTATCTAAATACAGTATTTGTAGTTTGTCTTGTTCTAATTAGGCAAGCTACTGGATTTACAAACATTTATATAAATATAATTAATTGTTTTAATTATTAAATGTTTCCCGCACTCCACGAATTTTTAAAGTCTTTTACATTGCTTTTTTGAACTTAATTATTAATAACATTAAAACGCATGCAACTGTATCAGTTTTTACAATCGCGATTTTTATGTTATATGAGGAGCTACTTTTACAAGCTGTATGCTATAGTATGTTTATTCTAACAATTTTGTGTGATAGCGAGGCTCAGGTAGATTAAAAGATAGATGAGGGTGAATTATGCAATAGGCAAAAGACATTCGAGAGGTATATGTGTCAAAACAAGATTTGATAGGTGAGGTATGATTCAGTAAAAATAAATATGGTGTGAAGGTGTCACTATCTAGCGAAAAATAAACGATGAAATTTTGACAAATGAAAGAGTGAATAGAAAGCAAGAAAGGAATATTAAGATAGGGTTAGATAAAGAACACAAGAAATAGAAGAATTTGTCAAACTTGATCTATGAATGTGGTGGAAGCAAACTAATTGTATGAAGACAAGAAAGAATGGAGAAAATAGTAAGGTATGGCAGATAGTAATAGAAAGTGTCTTATAGGTTGGTGCTCTGGTTTAAAGGTAATGGTGAGCATGCATCCAGCGGATGCCTTGGTAGAATACTGGTGCTGGATTTTGTCTACTCCGTCAAGGAAACAACATGCTCAATTGTACTAGTAGCAATATAAAATAACGGGTACAGCCAAATGAACAGGGATTGGGTGCTTACTACCCAGTTTTTAAGGTAAACACACAAATACAATAATTATATTTGTCCTAATATTAAATAATAGAAATGTTGTGATGTTTCAGTCCTTACTGAACGGCATAAGAGATATTTAAGAACTTGCGTTCTACCCGATGGTAGCTCTTAGTCGTGAGGGGCGGTTCGTCGTGTTGTCTGTAATCCTGCTTCGACGTTTCGGGCGGTCGGAATGACGTAGAAAAGGTTTTCTTGCGATGAACGTCGTTTATACTAAATGACGTCGCTCGAACTTCAGTCTCGAAACGAACTTTTATTTACTGTTCGGTTCGGTCAACGGCGGAATTGAAAGGACAGGTAGTTATACTAATTTATTGACGAAAATAAATAAGTAATTTTCACAGTGTAATCAAATAAAATAATTAATACTCGTTAACAATGAATCAACTCAAATATATCTGGATCTCAAACTTAAAATCATTCTACGTTATAAATTAGAAATACTAAGTTAGCAAACAAAGTAAGTATGAATGTTCGCGTTTGTAATCTGTACCGGAATTCACATTAGACTCGATGCGAGCACGTGTAGATTTACCCGCTGCTTTGAAGTTGCCAGTCGGCGCAAATTCCTGGCTCCGCTCGCTCTACGGTCTCCTGATATTTGTATGCGAATGCACGAGATTGCTGTATGCTTTTCGGTCTGCATAGACGGGTGTCGTGCCCACGCGGCACTCTCGACGTGGTTAGTACTGGGATGGATGGGGACAAGAGATCGGCGTGTATCCTCGACCAGAGATGCCACTCGATAGACGTCGACCGTCTGTTAAAATAGCGTCGTTAGTAAACCGCAACCTAGCTACTCGTTCACTAACAACAGGCTACGTTGCTTGGGGGGAATCGTTTCGGTTCGGCGTCGAAGTGCGTCCGCTATTGATACAACACAACGCTCAACGATGTTGACGGTGCTCGGCGTCGTTTCTGTAAACCGCAACCTAGCTACACATTTACAGATGACGGGCGAGTGTATTTGACGGATGGTTTCGGATCGGTGTCGATGTGCGTCCGCTATTGATACAACACAACGCACAACGACGTCGACGGCGCTCGCCGTCGTTCACAACTAGCTGCTTAGCAACGTGGTCGCAAACGACTTCGTAGCTATCTGGTGTATGGTTTGGTGACACGGTCTCCTATCATACAGCGTTCCCAACGGTTTTTATTCGTAGCTGGACGGTCTACGGACAAGCGGTACTTCGGAACTTGCGTTGACCTGAATATAGGAATTATTAACAAAAATAGCTTTACCGATGGCGGAAAGCTTTAGACGGAATTTGCACTAGGCAATGTCCCGTATAGAATCTCTACGAAGACTCCCTTTTCAGTTTGTAGAATCGCTTTATCTATACTTATTTGGTAATCGCTTTCTTTGTCCTCCGAATACTGAGTTGACTTGCTTTATTTGTTCTCCGAATACTGATTTGACTTGCTTTCTTTGTGTGCTATCAAAGTGATACGGATAACGGCTGCATGTGTTTAATTCATTTGATTGCGCAACATGATGCAATATTCTTAATGAATTGTTTATTAATTAATTCAC
>JAHWXV010420385.1:0-10993 GCA_024586415.1 Phrixothrix hirtus
CACACACACACACACACACACACACACACACACACACACACACACACACACACACACACACACACACACACACACACACACACACACACATACACACACTAACCAATTTTCAAAAATCATAAAGCGTTTGTTGTCTTTCAATTTTTCATCAGCTTTCTGAACCACATCTCCAGTAATGACAGAAGATCGCCCACTTCGTTCCTCGTCGTGAACATTTGTGCGACCATAATGTTGTCTGCATAGACTTCATTGATCTGACGATTAATGTCGGCCGATTTTATGCCTTTAACACTAAGAATCATAGCGTGTATTTCACAGTCGGCGGGATTCTCAACCAGCGGAGGCATTTTAAATAGTGACAAACAAACGTAAACACGACCGAATCATTCAGTAATAGTGTTTGTGGCTTGTCAAAAAATGTAGGTACACAGCGCACAAGCGTGGAAAACCGCCGCTACGCTCACGGTGGCAGAATTTCAAAAAGGTACTTACTTAAATACACGTCTTGTATTAATACACCATTATTAGGTCAAAATTATAATTAGAATTTGATCTTGTCTCCTAAGTCTTACCTCTAATAACCACGGCCTAAGTACGTGATCTATAAGAACGTCAAATCCAAAAAATTCAAAACAGTTTATAGTTTGCGGTACTTGTGAAACATGACTGAGCACTGTTAGTATAACCAATACAGATATTCTTTGCCAAAGAAGCCAATCAGATATACCTGATTGCTGAAAATACCTTCTAAGTCTTCTCAGCGTCCATTTGCAACCTAAAATTTTTTAACTAAATAGTTTGATTTATTTTGTTCCATTAGATTGATACCTGAACCAATTCTTTCTTTCATTTCACCGTATCCTGGTCCTAGTTTATTAATAGAACTATTTGTTAAATGACGAAATGGATTCCTTAAATCATTTAGACTAAATTTGTCTGTTCCAAATCGCGCTAAACCTTCTCTATATAGATAAATAGTTAAAGGGTGGTACGATGGAATGCAAACATAGAGTCTTAAATCAAATTTATAGCCACCTATAAGAAGCGGTCTTTCTATGTACTTTTGGACTATTGTATTTGAATCATAGGTAAGTTCGCTTAGTTTCTGAAACATAATTGGTACTATTAGTCATGCAAATTATTTGTAACACAAAAGGAAAGCTTATTTAATTTATTTATTTAATAATAAAATTGAGTACGGCCTGTCAAATATAGGAAATGCAATCAGTTTTACATTATTAGATAGTTCCGGCAGTCACCGCTAATTGCTCTTCGTATATTTGACAAGGTGAAAGTGATTTAATTGTTGTTAAAAAAATTTATTTTGTAAAATATATTAATGTATAAACAGTACAAAAATATATATATTAAACAGGTATAGAACATGAGTCTCTGGTTTGAGGGCCAATGTGTTAACCTTGACACTACTGCGGACTACAGGAACACAAACAGATACTTTAATGTGACATAACCTTTTTTACATTAATTATAAATTACCTTTAGCTTCTAGCTGTATGCATTCATTATTATTTTTTATTTGTAAGAAAGCGTATTATTTAGTAATTTTTGTCAGATTGTGTTAAGATCATATCTTACCAGGAACCAGAGACGGGGGCTGAATAGGGAATAGAGAAAATGTAAAATTTATAAATCTCAAATGTAGCAAAGAATTTAGGTAGAAATAAGTTTATAAAAAATCTAAATCAAATATGTACATACAAGTAACCCCTAAAATAGGGAAATATTCAAAACCAAATTCATAAGTGAAAGGTCATATCACAGTTCAAATATCTAGGTAATTAAAGAACATAGATCGTGCAAGTCAAGTTAGCACAACGCAACAATTAAATTGCAATTCACGCCATCAACAAATCTTTCTGTGTCATTCATTTACGTAATAAACTTATATTATAAATAAAAAACCTAAAATTAGGATTAACCCTGACAATAAAATCAGAATAACACAGGCAGTAAATAATAAATTAAGTTAAAAAATATCTAAAGTGATAAGACCTTAAAAACAAATTAATTTAAGTTAAGATTGGAAAATAACTATTGATGTAATAGAAAATGCATAATTGTTACAAAACAACCAGACAGCAAAAACCTGGACTTTAAATCCACTACGTGATACGAACGTCACACAAAATAAATGTATATAAGCAGGTCATGTATAAAAAATAAACGAGTCGTAAATTTGAGTTTTTTACTTGATCACTGCGATACCTTTTCAAGGTCCAAAGTTTATAATTAGGATGGTTGAGACTGGCCATCCCCTTGAAAGCATCGAAGCGTCTAGAGGGATTAATTTACACCCCTTGAAAGATCCAAGCCTTTTTTGGACAACAGAGTCGTTGAAGTTGGCTACTCCTTTCAAAGGGTGAGTTCTTTACTCAGAAGATGCAAGGTGCAGACTAGCTCTGTACCATTAATAAGTACGGACTACCTCCATATCATTGATCCTTCAAGCCCTTCAAAAGCCCTTCGACAAGCATTGGTTCTCAAGAGTCATTAGAGAAGACAGTTGGTCCTTAGGAACTGGTAGTTGGTCCTGTAAGCAAGAAAAATTCAAAGACCGCACCGGAATAATCAAAGAAAATAAAACGGCATAGCGACCCAAGAAGCAAAACAGCTAGGCGTTGCGGGAAAACACAAAAGTAAATTTTTTTATTTTTAAAACTGAGAAAAAATGACAAGCGCGGAAATGGACAATTTCTCAGCACAACAAAATAAGTTAGGGCTGGAAATTGAAAAATTAATCATAAACGCCAAAAAACAACGACAAACAAGGAGAACCTCTTGAAAGATCCAAGCCTTTTTTGGACAACAAAGTAGTTGAGGCTGGCTACTCCTTTCAAAGGGCGAATTCTTTCCTCATAAGACGCAAAGTGCGGACTAGCTCTGTACCATTAATAAGTACGGACTACCTCCGTATTAGTAGTCATATTATTTATATTTTAAAAAGACTAGTAATAATTACTAATTATCTTATGCAATTGGAAATTATTCAATTAACGTTATATACTCCTTAAAATTTATTAACATAAAAATCGTCCTCGTCAGGGTGTCACAGACTAATTTAAAATCAGAGCATGTAGCAAGGGCAGTATAAGTATATTAGGCACTGCCGACAAACTATAGTGAAGAATTGTCATGGATCTACCGTACTTACGCGCCTGAACACTGTAGATATGGACTAACCGAGAATTTATGGTCGCCACTGATTTCGAGTCACATCGTAGAATAGATTGTAGACAGAAACCATAAGTTCAGCAGGAATTCGTGGGCACGTTGGTGACTTTATAAAAGGGAAGTCTAATCATTCGACTCGCCCTGTATATTGATAAATAATACAGCGAGATCAAATTGATAGCGCTCAAGCGGAAGGCCCAGGACATAAATAATTGCTAGAAATATGTGTACCAATGAACTTTAAGATGTACTATTATTAGTTAATGCTTATGAGAAGGTATTTAATGATTCAAGAGATTCGTCTATGAATTTGTTACAGCTTTATGTTGAAGGACTAGTTGCCTAACGAACCTCCACTTGTAAGTTATATGTTGATACATACAACTGAGATAACTTTCTAATACTACATGACTAAAAGAGTTCATAATATTTAACACTTGTATAATTTAGGAAATGCAATTAAATCTACTCATACACGTTACACTCACTTTATACATACTTATATAAGAAACAATTATTAATGCGGAGGTGAATCAATGCTGAACCGATAGCTAAACTTAAAAACATACCCGGACAAGTGAATGAATTTACCGCCTGGTCGCTATTTTCCAGTGATCAAGATTGGTGCACCTTAATCAAAAATGGTCACATACAAGTAGTACAGTTAAATCTACCGAATTCTTTTGGGCTCAAGGATTGGACTTTATTCTAATTCTAATCACAATTCATTTACAGTAAAACTTGAAATTGATAAAAGCAACTTACTTAGATAATTTTAAATAGTTGTGAGAAGTACAATCTGCGAATATATACATGAAATCGTCTTTTACTTGAAATCAGATAATCAAAACCTTGTGGAAGCGCTGCTTTCGTGGTTTAATTACGTGACAGAGTTAAAAAAGAAAGAGAACGGCTTATCACGTACGCCTAGGAGTCGGAAATATTTGGTCTCAAAGGTGGTTTTAATAAAAATAAAATATAATGATTCACCTACGGGAAGCCTTGTATAGACGGCGTGTCAAGCTTCCTTATCTTTGGATTTCGCACCTGAATTTGCGACAGCGGTAACAACCATAAAGTACTGGATAATGCGTCTAATTCGCCTTATTTTGCACATCGGACTTAATCATCCCAAATTAGAATTCAGTCAACCTGGATTTTCATACAAAAATGTAAATCAGGGAAATGCTGAAACAAAGACACCTCATTTTTGAAGCTTAATATACACTAATACATTTATTTGTATTTTCAATTTCTTATTCGGTGTTAATAACCAACGTAATAATCAACAAAACTTAGAAAATCGAACCGCCGTTCGCAACGGAGTCTGCACTCTAAATGCTACAATATCTTCACTCCTCAGTATGTATTACTACTTATTTAACATGACCTTCGATGATTTTTTCAAAGCAAAGATCTTTAAAATCACTTAGCGACAAACATCGGCTACACGCTATTAACTAGGTTTTGAAAATATACTATATCAGAACGTAACTTGACTGTTTCACTATGCCATTGACAAGTATTTCACTTTTCGTGCAGTTCGGGGTTTGGAAATAACCATTGTACATAACGGGACTGCACTTTTATAAAATTAATTTTTATAATTAATAATATTGCAACCAAAATCGTTATTTTCAGGAATAATATGAATACAAATAATTGTTGGAACATTTTAACTTAGAATTATACCACAGTTATTTAAACTTAATTTTCAAATAACAACTGAGTTGTTAGCAATTTTTAATCAATAACAAATCATATATTGTTTTAAATACAATTAATGTTTTTATTGAGATCCATTATTCTCCAATGGAAACAATTAATTCAGTATAACTAAAAGAGTTACAATCTAGTTTCCCAAAATGTTTATTGTGTACATTAATATATTAATATACACAATAAACATTTTGAAAAACTTGGTTTTGAATCTTTTAATATATTAATATACACAATAAATATTTTGGGAAACTTGGCTTTGAGTCTTTTAGTATATTAATATACACAATAAACATTTTGGGAAACTACATTTTGAGTCTTTTAGTTATACTACAATTAATGTTGTTACGTTGTAAATTAGATTTGTAAATTATTTAGAATATATTTCTATTTGCGGTTGAAATTCTGCCTTTGTAATCCAACTCTTTGTTTAGCACTGGTATAGCGCATTTATTTAATATTTGGAATTTAGCTAGGTAATAAACATTTGGGGATAATGTAATTTATTTAGCGTCATTTGTGTTGCCTATTTTTACTTATGTTCTACCTGTACGTAGTAGGATATTATCTTTTATTCCGACATCGCGATTCCTTATTATAAGGTCTGTCGTACTGTCAACATCAAATTTCTATTAACGCTAATTTTTTTTCTGTAAGTGTCGTTTGGTGTGCTGTCCTGAGGGAACACTCATCCCAGGATGATATATAACTGTTAATTTTGTATTTTCTTTATTGAATATAGTATTGAACATTGTGTTTTCATACTATTTACCTTGATGCTGATGCTCCCATTCTGACTTCTGTAAGTTGGTCCTTGGGTTAGTTCCTACCGTTAAGGGCGCAACCACCGCGTTAGGCAATACATTGTTCCTGAAAAGTTATTATAACAACTCCCGCTTCTCTGGTTGTATCCAGAGATGGACGAGGACGCTAATTCCATTCTGAAAGCCCACCTTAGCTTTACAGACAGTGAGCTTTGAATTTTCTTTTGTAATCCGCTCAATCTCGCACACGACGAGTTTGAAAACTATTTTGATTTTTGAGATCCAGAACTTTTCAGTGGTTAATTAATGTGTTTCTTCACTGACCTATCGTTTTGATTAAGAATCTTAAGCAACTGTTTACGATCTTATAAATTAACAAATACATGATTACGAAATAGAACTTAATCTGCCTACTTATATTTGAATTACTGCTGATCAAAGAACTTAATGTCGGCCTATATAAATTAAAGGCAACATCGAGAAATGTTTCAAGTATCTCTAATTGTAATAATTTTAACAACTGATTGTAAATATTTCAATGTGATAATTTTCTATTCGGATTCAAAATCATTAGACTAGCTTTATAGTTAAATTTTTGTATTCCTTTCATTTTCGATAAACATAGGGTAATATAAACAAATTTATATATTGTAATTTAATTTGTCATTAGTTATTGATTTAATACATAACACAACGTACATAGAAATTCTACGAACTCGAAATCTTGCTTTAAATTAAATTTTACTTTACATGATGAGTTAAAACTTCCCGTATTTCCTACTGCAGTACGAAACGAATTATTTATCCCCATTCATAATTACATTACTTAATGCTTGGATGATTACAACTCTAGTTAGAATTATTCTAATTATTTTTATTTTTTTTTGAAGTAGCAGAAGTATTTAATTTTGCATCAAGTAAAAAGAAATGATAAAGTCATTCGAATCTAGTTGGTTAACATTTAAATCTATTTTGCGATGAAAGATAGAAATTATTATGGAGCTTGATGATAAAGATTAGCTTAAGGTGAATATGATTCCTAAAGGTATTATTTAAACGTAAATTCAAACAGTACTTCGCCTCGGTCTTAAATATTAGCTAAAAATGATAAATTTTGAAAGTACCTCGTACGTAATGTATAAATAAACGAAGGTTACAAAAGTTTAAGTAGATCAAGAACTGCTAGAAATTTACAAATGTCGATAAGCTGTAAATAATAATAAAATTATGAATAAAGTTACTAATTTAATATCTATGTTTTTATGTAGGTAAATTAGTAACGGAATTCATGCTATCTGTCTACGCGGTACTTTATAGACGGTACCTGCTATAAGTTAAATATTTAAAATGGAAGAAGGAGCTGACAAGGGGTCGAATTTGAGCCTCCGACTTGCCGGGCCAATTAATTGAAGAATTCAGGCACCTTTTGAATAAAATTTAAAAATTTATATTATGGCACACTCATAATTTACACAGATGTAATAAGTGTATCACTCTATTCTTACACATTAATACATAAACCTATAAATAGTTAGAGGCAATTTAGCAAAGGATCGACAATATCAAAAGTTTCTATTATTCATTTTGATATAAGCATGAGAAAGTGTTTATTTTTTTACTTATACTAATCTGAAATCTAGTTTTACTCAGATTTTCGAATTAATGCATAAATGTAATCTAACACGTATGTGATTACTTTATTCTGACAAATGTAATGCTAATATATCTTGGAATAAAACAATAAGGTACGGAGCCACACTTGATTTAGAAGCTTGTAATACTAAAACAAATGTCATAGGTTGTAACGTTCTCTTTTTACTTATTGGTAATTTATCGAATTTCGATTTGTTAAATTAAATTGTTTAATTTACGCCTGTAAGTTGTTGGGTATTTAGTTGTGAAATCCATAAAATTCAGTTATAAAATAAAAATAACAATGTAACGTTTCAACTGAGTGGGCCCCTCGAATATACGTAGATAAGGCGCTATGGAAAGTCAAACGAATTTTTAATGCCAGTTTTTAGAAGGTCGTTGATTGCGCACGTCGTCTAAAGCTCCGCAATATCAAATCTAACTATGGTGTGTTACATTGGCTGTTAGTCACCTTTTTTTGGTTTTGATTGTGCCGTATCATTCGTTTTTGATACGGGTAAGATCTTTTACATTTGTTTATATTATAATTAACTTCCATTATTAATTATAACAACTAGTATCAGTTGGATGTAATAAACACAATTTTTCCAAACTTGTAAGCGCTAAAAGGAAAAACTATTTACGGTTCTCGTATTGGAGAAGTTAATTAACAAAACGTATTAGCCCTGGCGATATGTAAATGAATAATTTTGTCGAGGTGTAGCAAATGAATGGTCTTTATTGTATAGAATCACATTTGGCAGTCTGCATGGGCCGGTATAGTTCACGCTGCTTTATTACATGGAACCGAGGTTAGTCTTGTCTTTGTTAGCTGCACTTGTTAATGACCTTCAACTTGTTTTTACATTGACAGAAAAGTATGTTACCAATTGATGTCCCTTACTTTTTGAAAATAACGTACTGAAAAATTATTTACTTTCAGGAATGAAAATTCATTAGTTCAATTATAATATATTGCACGCTGTTAAGAAACATTTGCAATTTTAGAATTTCATTTTGAATATCAACTTGCAAATAATGTGTTCCTCTACCTTTTAAAAGTAATAAATGTTTAGAGTAGTATTTTTTGAATTAAAGTAAATTGGTTGTTTAAGTTTTGGTACGCACAATTTATGAAATATAATTTATCGTAAGGTTGTCAAGATTTTCAGTGAATTATATATATATATATATATGATGTGACGTTAACAATTTCCTTTGCAAACGGAATTTTTAAACGACGAAAGTTCACTTACTGTTTTTTTTGCAATTACTATTTGAGTGTTGTAATCAGAGTAAAAGCTAGAGAATTTACTTAAGCTATATTTTGAACTATCATAATTACTTTTTTTTGAAATATTATACTTTCTTATGTTTACTACAATATTTGATTTTTCAAATTTGCAACTTATAGCACTTGCCAAGTTATAATATTAGAATATCGTCAGCAAATAACAACTAAATCTTCTTCCATAACGTTTTAATGTTAGATATCGGCTACCTAACGCTATTCGATTGTTCATTGCAATTTTGATCACTATTTTGGTTTTGTAAAATTAATTTTTGCTTTGATAAACGTTAACGAAGAGAAGTAGATTGTGTTTTGCTTTCGACTATTCCAGGATATTTTATTTTTGGGAATGTTAATTCTAACATAAATTTCTTATCACTTAAATTACTATCGGTTGGCCTAGATCACGTTAAGGCAAAAGTCAATAACTAGTTTGTCATTTTGGTGTTCCAAAAGGGATAAAAATTATAACGTTGTTTCTAAGCATTGTTATCTTTGTTGAATATATAAATATATCGGTTGGCTTAGAGCCCGTTAAGGCAAAAGTCAATAACCTAGTTCGTTATTTTGGTATTCCGAAAGGGATAAAAATTTATAACCTAGTTTTTAATAATCTTTGTTATCTCTTATTTTGATTGTTGTTTGTTATTTATTGCCGAACTCGCACGCGGTAATAAACGTATGTATTGTTATACTGTTGCATTTGATTACTTGTTCCAAGAACCTAGCTTTTCTTTAGGTTAGATCGGCACCAGGACTCTGAAGCCGTCGTGCGTCTTGTCGTGTGAGGCGTACGTACGAGATAGGAATGTACATACGACTGGCGACCTTACAGGTACATGTTATCTTTTCCTTCTGAAATAATTCAGATGGAAAAATCCCTAAGGCTTCAAATTCACGATAAATGCAATATGTATTATACCAACTAAATAACAAAAACATCTAATAAATTTAATTAAGTTGTAAGATGTTGCTGTTTATTAGCGGTCACGCTGTATATTTGGCTACTTATTCTTTTCAATTTGGGTCACCATTTTCCTGAAAAGCAAGCAGGCATAAAATTTAGTAAGTTGTTAGGAGATTACATGGAAAATGGGCAGAATAAGTTAAAAATGTCTTAATTTTGCTAGTTCTGAACTTGCTCAGAAAGTTGAATAGAAACGTGTGCAGTGTAATGCTCGCGTTCATGAAGCGTATTTTCCCGTTAGTTAATTACCTCGTTCAGCATAAATTTAATATTGTATAGTTGGATTTTTTTATCTTTGCAGTGACGTCCCACTTCACATGTGTATGAACTGTGATTAAAAATATAAATCAAATGAAATGAGTGTTTATTTTAATAAAGTCAAATTGCTACTAGTTCAATAAAAATCTACTAGACTTGTCAAAAATTATAACATGAACATAACCTATATTTTCGTATTCTGTAGTTAGTTGGAGCAAGCCTAAATTCACATGATTAACTAATCGGAAGTAAGGTAGTATCATCCTATATACTTGAGACTGTATGTATTTGGTGACGATAGTATAGATTAGAGGATATATTTAATAAAGAAGTGAAGTTACATATTAATCTCAATCAAAGATATGCAACTTATCTCCTTGTCGTTATCTGTCCTTGTCACACTATCAAATTAGTACGTCTAAACTTAGTTCTGGAGTTACTCATAAACTTTATATTTAGTATTTCTTTCTAACATATGTATATAAATTTAACGTTAAGTTTGTTAAGTATGTAGAAGTTTTAACTGTACATCTATGACGTAGCAGCAAAGATAAAAAATCCAACTATATTTCAATAAACTACGGTTAGGAGGTGCCAGATTATTATTGTTCTTTGTAGAGGAAAAAGGGACAATGGACGACCCATTCCAATTTTGGAAGATTTAATACGTTCAAATAAGTACTTAATTAATCCCAGGTACTTCAAATAATGGCGCTTTTTCTTTGTGAATATTGATGTCGGGAGAAATAAAGTTAGTCAATAGAAGATGCGATGTCAATTTTTTTATCACAATCGTTTGAGGAAATCGTATTTTGGTTGCATACCTGTCAAGTAATCGTGACATTCATAATTAGTTCATTACAGAATTGTTTTGTTATAAAAAGACGTAATATTTAGATATGCGTAGGAAATTGTAAGCCCTGTATGTTAATATGTACAGGAAACACCCAACTGTTTGATCAGCACTGTTTCGAAGTGGCGATTGGTAGTGGTAAATATTATGGTTTGAGTTTTTGTTTGTACAGCCCTTATACAGTGTGTAAAAGAACTCGTCTTATCAGAGTGACCTGTGGTTAACAAAACGTATGTCTCAGAATGATTTGCAAAAATGTACATTGTAACTACTCTTTGACAAGGCACGTTCGCTTTAAACATTTTAGGTTAAGCATT
>JAHWXV010420417.1:0-10583 GCA_024586415.1 Phrixothrix hirtus
AGACCTATTTTCCCGACAGTGTTTAGCTTCTCAGTATAAGAGAACCACGCCTCGCTCCACTGTAGCTTTGCCGGCCGTCGCTAAAACACTGGTGTTTCTGACACATGCGTTATTGCGATTTCGTCTTGTGACACTTTCTCTACCAAAACTTTTTGAAAAGTTTTTTTTTGATAACATATTTGAATATATAAAGAAGAGACTTTACGTTATGCGCATTGCGTAAAAAGTATTGTATATTTTAGTTTGGAGAATGACATGCGGATGTGTTTTATAGGAATACCTTCTTTTACTGGATACCATCAGCTGAAAGAACGTACTGGTTTGCAGGTCCTGGCTTGGGTGTTGTAATAGGTCAAGGCGGAATATCTACAATCAATTATACCAAAATAAAATCCATGTTCCACTTTTCAGACAATGATGAGGTCGATAAACAAGACATAGCCTATAACATTCGATCCCGTATAGAAAAAATAAATGAAAAATTCATAGTTTGTAGTTTTTACGTCATGTTTGTCAATGGATGAAATGACTGTAAAATATTACGGGCACCACGGCCTCAAAAATTCATACGTGGAAAACCCATAAGATTTAGGTACAAGTTATGGGCACTAAGCGGATCTAATAGATATTGTTATAAGTTTATCTTTTACACAGATAAGGAGCCAGAAAGGCAACAGGACTTAACGCTATGGTCAAGGGTTGTAACTGAATTGTTGTCTTGCATACCGGTACATTATGAACATGCAGGTTTTTCTGACAATTTTTTTATAACACGGGATTTGCTGTTTCCCTTAAGAAATATTGGATTTCGTGCAACAGGAACCCTGCGCGATAACAGAACAGATAAATGTCCCATGAATTCGTCAAAGGAATTGATCGAAGAACCACGTGTTTCCTTTGATTATCGATATGACTCTATATCTGACATTGCTGTGGTACGATGGAACGGCAATAAATGCGTAATATAATCATATATAGACGTTGGCTAAAGCAAACCGCTGGTAACGTCAAGCTAAACAGAGAGGTGAGATTCCGCAACCAAAATTGATTCAAAGCTACAAAAAATGTATAGGCGGTGTTGATTACCATGATTGGCCCATTGGTAAACATTGAGTTCAAATCCGTGGGAAAAAATGGCGTTGACCTATGTTTATTCGCATTTTAGACATGGTCCTAACAAATACTAGGATTTTATATCGCTGCATTCATGGTCATGCCGCTATTAGTTACCTCGAGTTTTGAAGGGAGGTTGCAGTTCCATACATGAAACATACATTCCATCCTAAACCTAAAGCCAAAACTTCAGCAGCTACCGAAGGTGTTCGTTTCCACGGTGTAAACCATTTTATACAATATAGTGAAGGTCAAAGAAGATGCCAAGGAAAGTACTGTAAGGGTAGACCTAAAATCTACTGCATAATATGTGATATTACCCCTTCTGATAGATGCTTTTTACCTTGTCATCAAAATTAATTGTTTTATTTTCTTACTGACTATATTTTTTAGTTGTTAACGACGTTCTCTATATAATCAATGGTCACGCTTGGAATACGAAAGTACTCGCAAGCCGCATAACAGTAACTGTTCTTTATTGAAGGAAATTGAAGCAAATTCATATTTCAGTCAATAAATGGTGTTGCTATGGAGCAAATTGCTAATATCCTAGAATATAAACAAGTATACATGAGTTTATTACATATGCACATATATGTACCTATTTTTTTACTTTTATTTATGTTTTATATATAAAAATAAGTATTATTCTGTAAGGTGAGCAATTCCATTTAGCGTTGACAATATAATTTATATAAAATATAATAAACGCTTATTACTAATTTATTATATACTGAACGGTGAATAGTAAATCTACCCCGTGATCTATTTATAAATTGCCATTTTTTGGCAAAGCGCACTGCATATATTTTTTTAATTATTTTTTACGATTTTTTGGAGGTACTTTAAACATATATCCTAAATATTTCTCAAAAAGTAAAACATGTCATGCCTTGGGCATTAATGGGTTAAATATTTATTTTAAATCTTGTAGGTCACACCAAATTTACTTACGACCAATGTTTGTGCCATTAAGTAACAATCACATGAGTTCAACATATTTATTTTATAAAAAAAAAACAAAACAAATATATGCAATCAGAAAATATTTATCTAAAATTTGGATAACATTTCTACAGAAACCATTTGTATAAATACGATCTTTTTTTCGAGTAGCTCCCTTAGAAATATTTCTGAAAAATTGTAAACAGGTAGGTCAATCACTTTAATTTATCAGGAGAGCTAACGACCTGGTCTTAGAATGAAAGTTATATTAAAACAAATTTAAACATTAAATTATGATCTTTGAAAATTAGGTTTTAATGTATTATTTTGAAAAAGTTATTTGAGGAATTTTTAAAACTACACTTACGTTTCAAATTTTTGATTGATATTATATCAGTTTGTGTATAATATATATCTTCTGTCTGGTTAATTTCCTTTTTTCTAGTTTGGATTATTGGATTTTGTCTCCAAGCCACAAATTATTTCCGGGAGCCGCTGAAATTGATAGTTATCTTCAATTATGAGGGTCATCTGGGTCCTTATGTTGTGGAATTTTGCCTTAATTTCTTTATAGATGCACCTTAGAACAATTTTCTTCAATTTCCCCGTTTTAAATTCCCAGATTTACTATTCTCATTTGGCGTTAAACTTCCATTGCTTTTGGAATTTCACGGATACAAATAGGAGGTAATCTATTTCGCTTACTTGTATATGCTTGAACTAGCACTGTCTTTGTTGAAATTTACATGTTAACGTCAAAGGATCTTTCTCGAAGCTGTCACGATTGGGTAATTCATCACCGTGTTCGACGATATAAGATGATACTTCTTGCGTTTCCCCGGTCTTTATCAACTTCGTGGCATTCCCTTTCCGCTGGTTAGTTGACCAATGAAACGTTTCCAATGCAAACCATTAGTTTGCATATTTGGTGGTAGGAAAACTTTAAAGGCCCGCTACATGATGATGTCCTGTTATCGCAACCTTTTGCTGGACTCTACTGCTTAGATAACTTAAATAATTGTTACCGCAATTTTGGAGGCGGCTCTTTGATATTTTTATACTTTAATGCAACCGAAGGGTTTTTCTTGTAAAATGTTTATTTGTATAAATTATTTTGTATCCCTTCTACTTTAAGTTTATTTTTGCATTATAGATTTTTACATCCAGACCCGGGGTTTTATAATAGTATACGTTTTAAACTTTGTCAAACTATTATTTTACATTCTGAAAAATTTTTTTTTAAACTTAGAAATACTGTTAAGCTATTTCTATTTACAACAATTTTAGAAATTTTAAATAGGTGTAAACTTATTTCAATTTTCTATCATGAGAAGAACATATTTTTTTAATTGTTCATTACGGGGGTCTAATAATTCTATTTTTTTACGAATATCTCTTAAAATGTACAGAACTGGACATTAAATTATACTAAGTTTACGAAAAGTCCATATTTATTATTAAATGTGTAAGAAATTTGCATAAAATTCATGCTTGAAGAATATTCATGAGAATTCTGCACTATATAAGTACATTTAATAAACACCTAGAAGAACCAGATTAATGATTTAAGAGTCACATGATTTCTCACACCTCCACTAAATCTATCCTTTAACATCATGCTAAATTATAGACATAGCAGACAAACTATTTTACTTTATAATTGATTTTATTACTCCAGACATTATAATAACCAACGTTGAATTTAACAAGCAACTTTTAAGTTTACAAAAAATTTGCCATCACTTCCTATAACCTCCAATCAGCCACATTTTTCAATAGTTACATTCAAAATTTTTGGAAACCATCGCTTATGAAACCGATGACAAGGAAATTCAGTATGAAATACTTCGACTTGGTAAATATTTTATTGAAACTGATGTAGCTGACCACAGGCAAAAATGAAACACATTTACAAAAGCTTACATAACAATCAAAACTAAATAACAGCACACCACGATCTAATCGCTTACTAGAATATAAACAAGTGATATTTGAGTGGTTCAAAATGCTACCTGGCTGGCCGTACTGAAATTAGTGGCGAGTACCATAAATAAGCGTTTGATCATGGTAGATTTAACCTAGTTCGGGAGTTGTGGACATAACTGAATTAAGACTCACTACAAAAAGGGGGAAAGGTAGCATATCCCCCGTAGACAGCTGTTAAGGAGTATTATCTATGAAGAGAAATCAAACGACCCCAACGACACAAAAGTTGAGAGGGCTAAAATGCTGTTAGAGAATACTTTAGGTGTATAAGTAACTCATTTGGGTGAACAGTTAGCAGGAGTGGCAAAGATTGTAATTTTTCCTGCATTTAACTGATTGACATGAATTTGTTATGGAAAATGTTTCAAATGTGGAACACTTAAAATAGAACTTAAGGTTTGAATTTAAATACTAAGGCGAGACTCCTCTAAATGCATACGGTATATGACTATACCAAGTACTTAATCTTTTCGCAAATTGAGTGGAGGCATGTGACTATTAACAGCTATTGAATACTGTTTCAATATTCAATAATTTTGAATATGGGGAACGCACTTAATTTCTCCAACGTATGAATGTAACGCAAAAGTTTCCCTGCCAATAACAAGTAATGCATTCATTAAAACAAGTAAATAGTAACAATACATTTAGCAATCCACAAACTGTAAAAAACTAATACATTGTCGGTACGATAAATTTAACAATCGATTGCTCAAGCATAAAATTGATTGAGTTTTGAATAGTCAAGACGGGCTACATAATTTGATATTTTTATTCCAATCAAGTTTTCTATAATTAGTGGCATTGGAAATCATAAGAGATTCATTCTAGGCTGGTAGTTGTTTCATAGATATGATTTGTATACAAAACAGTTAACTAAACCCGCGTTGGTAAATTAGCACTCCAAATTATATCAATACTTACTTATTAAATACGACAAATTTTTAAAACAGTAAATATAATCCCAAATTTTGACAAGGTTCACGATAGTTTTAATTTTTAAACAATACTATGTTGATAATAGGCTACATAAATCCATATTTGTATTCGAATCAAGTTTTCTACAACTAGTTCTCTTGGAAATCATAAGATATTAATTCTAGGCTGGTTGTTGCTTTTATAGATATGATTTTTATACGAAACAGTTAATTAAACTCGAGTTGGTAAATTAGCGATGCCAATTATGTCAGTACTTACTAATTAAATACGAAAAATTTTTAAAACAGCAAATATAATCCAAATTTTGACAACGTTTAAGATAGTTTTAATTTTTATACAATACTATGTTGCAGACAAGAAGTACCTCACAGACGCTCTCTGAAAATATTACTTCGGATTTAAATGACGTTCGGTTGTTTGTACGGCAATGAAGATTTTGGGAGACACCTCCTTCACTTTAATTACTTCCTCTGTTGTGATGATAATGCATATTAAACGCTTCAACAAGTATTGGGAAATGCTACTTATTAATTCATCTTACTGGGAAACTCAATTTGATTTGTAAAGCTAAAAGAAAATGCCAACTAATAAATGATATCAAATTCACAAGTTGTTTAACATTTTTATATTAAAAACCGTTAAAAGGACAACTTAAAACAAAAAGAATTCATTACGTTCGCGACACGGAAATTTTTACGTTTTACGCGTCGGCTTACTGCGTCAGAATCAATGTTTCAAACCAATCGTTTCGCTAAAATAAATAACTGTGGCTATTTCAAAGCTAGTATTGGAAAATATACGCCGTTGGCATATCAGCGTTTAACCTTCTATTTTAGAACGCCAAATTATGTACTAAAAAGTTTGGTAAATACGAAGAAACACACTTTACTATTGAATAAAATATCATTATCATACAAAATCTGTTATTTGGAAATATATGATTAGTCAAATAGATATTACCTAATACGAGAGCTCTCCAGAAAGTCGATTACGTTTTCATCTGTGGCCGCTTTTAGCGTGCACAGCGCAACCATCTTGGCGTCTGCGCGTTCTTTTGCTTAGTTAGCATTCAGCCGTGTTAGCGCGAGGTTTGTGTCGTTCACCGTTATTTCACAGTTAACAGTTTGAAATGTGTACCGCAATAGAAAATCCTACGAGTTTTGAAGTGAGATCTTTAATAAGATTTTTGTTAGCGAATAAATGTAAACCTATTGAAATTTATCGACAACTGTGTGAGGTGTACGGGGAAAACGTTACCACTGAAGGTGAAGTGCGTCAATGGTTCATTAGGTTTAAAAATGATCGAACTAATGTACACGACGAAGAGCAAACTGAATGACCAAGCAGTGTAACTGACGAAATTGTTGCAAAATTTGATGAAAAGGTTAGAGAAAACTGCCGATTCACAATAACAGATCTTTCATTCAGTTTTCCACAAATTTCATGCAGTTTGTTGCATGAAATTGTTTCTCAGCAACTGGGATACCACAAATTTTGTACAAGATGGGTCTAATAACTCCTAACAGAAAATCACAACAATCAGCGTATGGCAGCGTAATTAACATTTCTGGACTCTTACGACAAAGATGGCGACTCATTACTGTATCAAATCGTGACGGGAGACGAGACGTGAGTCAAACATATGAACTTTGAGACGAAATTGCAGTCTAAGGGATGGGGGTACACAAGTTCTCCAAAATGCCGAGAAAATGCATGCAAACCTTATCTGCAAGGAAAATTATGGCGACCGCCTTTTAGGACAGGAAAGGCACTCTTCTTATTGATTTCCTTGAACATGGAACAACAATAAACTCTGAGAGGTATTGACAAACTTTGCAAAATTTAAGAAAAGCGATTCAAAACAAGTGTAGAGGCAAGTTGAGTTAAAAAACTTTGTTTTTTCACGATAACGCCCGGCCATACACGGCAAATCGCAGCCAACAAGTCCTTGAAGGTTTTCAGTGGGACGTTTTTCCTCATCCACCATACAGCCCAGACCTTGCATCCAGCGACTTCCACCTCTTCCCAAAGATGGAGTCATGGTTCGCAACGCAGCGCTTTGATAGCGATGAGGAACTGAGGGACGCCGTGACAAATTGATTGAAATCTCAGGCGGCAGAATTTTGTGACAATGGAATGTCAAAGCTTGTTTACCGCTATAATAAGTGCTTAAATTTGTATTGTGACTACGTTGCAAAATAGTATTTTAGTGCCGCTTTCAAATGTATATAATAAATTTTGTTTCTTGTACTGAGTTTTTTTTACAACAAAACGTAATCGACTTTCTGGATATCCCTCGTACATAGAATCTTAATGATGACACAATATAAATGTCATTAAAATGTATTAAATAAAGTATTTAATTATATTATACAGGTACAAACACATTATTTGCCTTTGTTATTTTTAAATAAGCGAGAATTGCTTTTAGTTTTAAATTCAATGAATATAAAAGCAAAGTAAATTTACAATATTTCACTACTTGATACAGTATCAACAAAATTAATGTGTAATTTAACAATAGTGTAAGAACGTTGACAAACAGTATGAAAATTTAAATAATACCTGAAAAGTTCACACTTTCAACACAAGAGACAGAGTTTACGTTAAAACAAACGAGAGAAATTAAAGGAAGCCACTCTTTGCTGGACCTTATGTTATACACGAAATCTATGAACAAGGCATATATGACTTCAAAATGTATTCACTAACAATATAATAAAAAGCCACGTTAAAAATCTACTGATCGTGCTCAGGACAACCCTCCTCTTTACTACCTGCATTTATTCAACATTATTCTTCATTTTCTCATAAAACTAACTAAATTTCGTCAGTTCAAAAGACTAACGATCGGTTGCAGAAAGCAGAATTATATTGAGAATTAACGAATCCGATATTAAATTGTATCCCAGATTATTTATGAAATTAGTTGCAGAAAGTAATTTTAAAGTAAAATTACGTAATTCGAGATTTTAGTAAATTTGATGTAACATAGTTGGGAACCTCGCCTATTTCGTTATTTTTTGGTTGTGAGCATATATACTTTTAAAAGCTGTCATATTAATTTGTGAGTTTAGAAAAAAGGTTTTTTTAATTTTTCTAATTTATAACACAAATTGAAGATAAATTTGTATTTACAGTGTTTGAATAATGTCGCAAAATATAAAAAAGGAGAAAGGTCCAAATTATTCTGAAATAGAAAAACAAACATTTTAAAACCAACACCATGGTACATTTCAATAAGGTTTGTTCCGTTACGAAATATTCTTGATGTAGGTAAATTTACTTCTATCACACTCTTCAAATTTGATAAAGAAGTATTGGACATTCTACTATAAGGGTGTCTTTAACAATTGATATTGGTAGTTACCAATCATGAAATTAATTCAAAATTACTTGTATTTCAATTATTACCCCTAGGAATACGATATCAACAAAAAAATGAATATTAGCGATAATTACAAGAAATTACACAAAAATCTCAATTTAATTCGTTGATTCCTCGAATTACTATAATCTCAACTTACAGGTACTATAATCTTGAATTATACATTTGTGCAACTGAAGAATCACAATTCGATGTAAATAAACTTTATTTACAGAATTCTGATTATATTAATTTAATCCTAGTTTTTGCAACCCATTTTGACGTTTAATTCAGATTCTGACGGAAAATCTCTGATTACAAATTTAATTCTCTTTTCTGAGACCAACCCTAAATCCCTATTGTATATAATCCTTAAAATTAGCATTATTGCTTTATTACTCGATTTTTATACTTTCTTTAGAACTATGTAGAAATAATTAATAAATTATTTAAAAACGAAAACAGAAAATAAAGACGCTTTACCGTGGTACATTATGAAAACTAAATTATTTTAAATAAACTTATGTAATAGCCATAAGCTATTAATAATATATAATAATAAACAAATTACATATGTATTCTATGAAATGATGAAGACATAAAGGTAAGAAGATGTGTTACTTGAATATGAACTTATAAATATGCATATATAAATAGCTAAACCAAGGACTCCTAGGAATATGGTGATTGTAAAACGAATAATTAAACAAACAAATACCTGCGAATAAGGTAGCCCATTAACGACAACCACTACGTGTAACCTGCTGTAAGTTTAACAGTAGATGCGCAAAAATGAACACTTAAGCTTTTTCAACCTTATATTAAATAAACAATTGTCAAAATGGATATAAGAAAATATGTGTTACCAAATATAACCTAGGTTAGAAGTTCGAAATTTAATATAGAAATAATTGTTTACGTATTAAGCACACTAAATGAATGAGACAAGATATAAACTTTAACTGCCTCTGGTAGAACGTAACAATATTACGTTCTACCACATTCAGTTAGTTAAGGTTCACTTTTCTTTCATACATTTAATTTCTATTAACAATTAGTTAATTCGGAGTATTTAGACAGGCACTACGGATTTAGATGTGAATGTTGATTCGGATCGGCTCTCTTTGATCAGTTAATAATATGTCCAAAAATACATATTTATATTAAGAAATATAAGTACATATAATAAAAATTCAACTTGTGCTGGAAAATGGTGTCGGCTGCGCAATGGTAGCGCATTAGATTGTCCATGTAAGGCACCGGTGTTCGATTCCTGGTCAAGCCAGAATTTTTCTGTAATATACTTGTGTCAATTTAAAAAATATTATTAATTAATACTAAGTACATTGTTTGGATTTAAGCATGAGTTAAAAAATGTTGCCCTAGATTTATGTATTTTTATAATTTCATTGTGTCTATTTATGTTACAATGTAATTTTATTTGAGCCATGTAACGACAGTGACTGTAACAATTATTTTTTATCTTTATTTGAGTGAATATTGATTTCTAGGACAGAAACCCATATTCATATCTAAGGGTGGAGGACTATTTATCCGACCATCCATATGAAATGCTAGTTGATAATTACAGTGAAATCACTATAGAACCAGTAAACTGGTTTTTGTGATATTTACTATCCAATTATTCAATATACCTTTGAAACTCCCATTATTATGTTTAAGAGGTCTTTAAAAGCCCCTTTTCGGGTAAAAAATGTAATTTAGGACATTCAGTTTAAAATGGCAAAGCCGGGACACGTTTATGACAGTTTTAAAGAAGATTTCCAAAAGAAAGTATTAGAAATATCTTAGATATGAAATTGTCAGCTTCATTTGACCTCACTAACGGTTCAATAGAACTCTTAGGTGACAGATCTTGTAATAAAACGAATTTTAATCCACGACGTTTCGAAAAAATCGCATTTGTCATCGTGAGAGGTTTAATCTACTTAGATTTCTAGTTAAGGTAGATCTAGAAGTCAAAGTAGACGAAACCTCACCTGAAGATACCAAATGCGATTTTGTCGACACGCCGTAAATTAAACTCTGCTTTATTACAGAATAGATCGCCTACTGGGAGCAATACCCAGAAAAGCTTTATTTCATATAATACCCGCTGAATCCTCAAAATTAATATATATATATATATATATATATATATTGCCATATATTCCTACTTCCAATTGGTTATTGTCCCTAGAATGACCCCAGAATTAAATTTGACTAGTTTCTA
>JAHWXV010420425.1:0-16165 GCA_024586415.1 Phrixothrix hirtus
AGTATGAGCCAAATGCAACGAATGTTGAATAGATTTGTAGAAGTGAGTGAAAGAATGGATCTGAAAATCAATAGTGGCAAAACAAAGGTAATGGTTTTCAGTAGGAATGATGAAAAGGAAATATGTTAGCTGAAGTTGGGTAGCGTGATTATTGAATAAGTGGATTAGTTTGCTTACCTTGGCAGAATGTTTGCAAATGATGGGCGAATAGATAGTGAGGCAGGAGAATAATTGGTAGTATGTGGTCAGTAACCAAGAATGATCAGTTAAGTATGCAAGCAAAGAAGGTTGTGTACAATAGTGTATTTGTTCCAACTGTTTTATATGGTAGTGAGACTTGGGTATATCAGAAGAAGTATATGAGTAAAATGAACGATTTAAGTATGAGGTACCTAAGAGTTGGATGTGGAAAAACAAGACCTGATAGAGTAAGGAATGAATGGGTGATGGATACGTGCCACGTAAAGCAGAAAATGTCTCAACTGTGCCAAAGAAGTGCCTTAGGATGGTTTTGACATGTGGAACGAATGAGTAATGAACGCTTAACAAAGAGAATATATGGACAGGTATGAATGGAAAGCTAGGTAGGGGTAGACTGAGAAAGAGGTGGTTGAATATGATTGAAGAAATAATAAAAGAAAAAGGAGTAAAGAGCGCAAAGAATAGGAGAGCTTGCCATAAACGTTGTATGAATTTAATGGAAGCAAGAGAAGTGTGTAAGGACAGAAATGAATGGAGAAAAATAGAGAATGGGTGATAGTAGTGATAGTAGAATTGGTAGGTAATAGTGGGGTGGTGTGGATACTGTAGAGTGCTGAGAGTTTACGGTGAAGGGCGGCGGTAGTGAGAGGGGTTGGTGTATGTGTGCATGCTGTAGTTGTGAAGGTGGAGGCTTTATTTGGTTTTGCCTACCCCACTAAGGGAATGGCATGATAGGCAGTAGTAGTAGTAGTAGTAGTAGTGATGGCATAGATTTAATGATTCAATCTTTATATTTATTACTATTCCATCACTACTCTATTAAGTGAGAATTTGCCACGAAGTGATTATTTTACTTGGATTTACAAGAAATCTTGTAGTAATCCAAATTAAAGAGATGCAAGGGTTAAAGTTTCTTCGCTGATATGTGAATGTTGATGAAACCTCAAACCACCATCATACTCCAGAGACAAAGGAATAGTCAAAACAGTCGATTTCACTAGATGAAGGTTCACCAAAGAATGCTAAAGTTGGCCACTCGGCTAATAAGGCCATGGCGATTATTTTTGGAATTCTAAAGATAATAACGGGATGTAACATGCTTTTCACACCAAAAAGTTGTCTAATATGTTGACTTCCCTGAATTAGCTAGTAGCTCCGGCCGCCGCAGTGAAAATTTAGCACTAAATAATTCACTTACAGTAACAAAAAAATAACATGGTACAGACAATCAAAGAACATTTGAACATTCGTTTACCTAAAACTACAATAATGTGCAAATCAGGGGACCCCTTTTGAATTCCTAAATTTACTCTAAATTATTGAGATAACAGGAACCGGCCCCATTTAGTCGTGGCCTCAAATTAATGTAAATACTTCAATTAAATATATTATTGACCATTAATTAAATCTGACAAACATGAAAAAAATTGTCTATCTGTTACTGGATTGAAGTGGGTTTCACTGCGGACATTATTACGTGAACAAGCAGGGGTTGATTGTCGGATTCACCGAAGGAATTCAGTGAATTGAGAGATCGAAGTCTGCGACTTTGTTTGCTGATTCTATTGTATCTTTACGTACTGCCTCGTCGGAGCCTAGCCTTCACCAATGAATCGGAACGGTTAGAATTTTCCACAAGAATAATTATTAAAACAAAATTGTAAAATATGTTTGCTATATATCTAACTTAGTAATAATATATAGTTGGCTTACTGTGTAGAAATTATAAATACACAATTTATTTGGATTACAAAGAATGTTTTGGTGATTTACTGATAACTGATAACATGTAAGGTAATTGTGCAAAATATTTTTAATAACAATGATGTTGATGTATAAATAAATACAACACACTTATTAGAAGTATTATCAAAACCATATCTAACCGTAATCAGCGCCAATATATTTGAACATTGTGTGAATATTTATATATACAAAGAACGAAAACGGAAAATCTGCCAATGCGATATACATTTGTGCATCAATTATTTTAAATTTAGCTGTAAATTTTACGACAATGAGTTCTCTTAATATTATTAAACAAGATTTGTTTCTAGCTTTCATTGAATATGAAGAGCATATATTTACAGCAGAAGGATATATCAAGGAAACATTTGATTTTTCTGAAATTAATTTATCTTGTATAATTGTGAAGATACAAAAATATTTGCTGCTTGAATTTAAAACCCAATGGAAAAAAGCAGGATGACAAAAAGCTAAATTTTTGCAAACTAATAGATAATGGCTAGATCTTAAGTTTTCCATATCACTTGAAGAATCTGATGAGTGTTTAGTACCTGAATATGAACGAAAACGATCATGTAAGTCATACGAAGAATCGACAGAAGTGACAATATAAAAAGCAATAAAATTATTTCGTGAGTCAGGGTTAAACCACATCCATCAATCCTACATTAATGGGCTGCGTTAATTTGGTGAAACAAAAGAAGCATTAATTGTACAAGAGTTACACTAAAACCGCCAGGAACTAAGAAATTTTTCTATCAAATAGTAAACAAGGGAAACTCCTCTACTGTTCCTTACAGTAACGATGCAGCTTTGACTGTTTACATAGATTTAGGCTTACGTAAGTCTAAACGCACATATCTTAAAAAAAGGTTAGAAGATAAATAATGCACACTTTTTCATCGTATAAACTTCGAGATAAGGCACAAATTGAAGTTACCGATGTTAGTGCATAAGTAAGATTGCAAGCACTTCTAAATCACACTGCTGCAAGACCAATAAAAATAAAATTTTTAGAATCATCAATCGATTTAATTTTATACAGTACATGGGGTTGTGATGGTACCTCTGGACAAATACTTTCAAGTGAAACTCAATTTGTATCCTACAGCAATTCACTGCTATCTTCTTTAGTGCCCATTAGACTTGTGGATGATGCATGTAAGAATGTAGTGTGGCAGAATACAACTCCATCATCTGTTCGATATTGTCGATCAATTTCGATATAATTCTGATAAAAAACTCAAGAAAAAGCAAACAGTGTCTTCTACCTGCATCAAATTTAATAAATGAGAAATTGTTCTCAATAAGACATGAACTTCTTTTTACTATGATCACTGGAAAAGTTATCCAAGTGTTAACGAATTTTCCTTCTGATTCTACTTGTAATGCCTTGGAAAACCAACAGAAATTAACAATTTCGATCGTGTTCAGGAGAGGGTTGAGAATGAAGGAAGTTACAGATTTGGAGTAGGTAGTGCATGTTTCGTACAATTTTTTGTTTAAAAAATGGTCAACAGTTACAGCGGAAAATAACGTAGAAAAGAAGTTAAAAAGCGATATATATGAGAACGATTTTGAACTCGACTTGGATTAATAATTCACAAGCCTCGATAAGTAAGTAGTAACAGTAATGATAGTACCGCTGCGAGGAGATTTTTGCTAATTTTGTATGTACATCTGAAATAACAGGAGTTGATGTAGAACTGATAAAGGGATTTCATATAATGTTGCAAACTATGTCGTGTGGCAAGCAAATAAATCCGGAAAATTTTGAAAGTATGCATTTACAACGCCATATTATGTGTAGATACATATTGATGGTATTATATGACTTTGCAGAGAAAATATAATTCGTTTTAATTGTCAGCTCTTGCTGTATTTTATGAATAATTAATAAAATAAGGATGGACTACCGTGTATATTAGTTGCACAAATAATTTTAGTGGGCCAAGAATTTATTAAAGTTACGTAAATGTTAATTTTAGAAACATAAAGTAATTGAAATAAGAAATTAATTAAATACACCTCGTATAATATCTAAAATACCCATTTTAGAAACGCATAGTAAAAACGCGATATTAAAAACATTTCACTATTTTCACAGTCAATGAGATCAGCATGTTTGTTTTAAAAGTTGGTAAGATTTAAAAACACATGCATCTGGGTGAATTGCATGTCACAAACTCTTAGATAAATTACAGAAACAAGCACACAAATAAGTAATGTTTATCGTAGGGTAAGAACTCTATAATGTAATCATCTGTGCGAATATAGCGATAACATAATGCTGGCAAGAACAGACGCCAGCTTGCCATCATCAAAAATATATCTAAAAACCTTGTGGGAGATCGTTATTCATTAGTTGTTCAATAATAAGTGATATACGTCGCGCATAGTAAAAATTGTTTTCGGAAAGTGCCACTTGTCTTTATTTTAACCCATCGAAACCTGAGATGGAATTTCCAAAATATTTGGGATAAATAAGTCAACAGAAATTAGGTAGCATCATTTTCCTTTGATATCCACTCGTTGGGTCATTAACCTAATTTGGACAATAAGGAACGGCTTCCGTTTTTAACAGGCAAATAAGTACCAGTGATATCTAAATTGTTTCCAATCTAAAACAAGGATGTTATGCAATGTTCCCGTATGTGCAAATAATGTGTTACTAAAATTTAGTTTTTAATTAATGTCACGTAGTAAAGGGACTTTGATTTTCCGATCAGACTTGTGATATGAAACAAATGAATTATGGAGCTTTACCATTAAATGTTTCAACGAACAGTCTTATTTATTAGAAATTGAAACTATAAATTTTAATTTGTTAACATTCATTATTAATCGACCAACCTATTGTCTTACATTAATTTAATTTATTAAACAAAATACTCGTATGCGGGATACCCACTAAACGTATGTTTTACTTTGTATATAAAACACTTGTGCACTTTTAATATCGTTAGCGTAAGTAAGGTTCGTTTTTCAAAATTGTTTTAAATCCTTCCGTCTGGACTATTAGGGCCTCTCAATATTGGTTAATTAATAAATGCGAACCCCGGTTACGTTGACTAATGTTTATAGGATTTAAGGCATACCGTAACCATTGTTGATTATTAAGAGACTTGTTGTATTAATATGTCAAGTGGAATATTAATTATATAAAGTGTTTTGTGCTCAGTCAGTGTTCCTATTTTAACAACATAAATTTTACCTGTAGTTAGAATTATACAGTGTGCGTTCGGGAAGTTAAATGTGATCTTGTAAATTGCGAATGAAACAAAGTTATAAATCATTTGTTTCAAGTCAAATTTTCAAAATTTCATAAAAATATAATTTTCACCCAGATCAACCATTAACAGTATACAGGGTGGCTTACTTTTGCATCCGTCCTTAAATAATTCAAGTCCAGTAAAGTTTATTCTAAATTTTTGTACAGCGCTAAATGAAACTAAAGTTCTTGTAGACATTTTACCTCATTTTCAGTATACAGAGTGTATTAAAAGCCTCATACTAACTCTTTTTATTTTGTTATTGTTGAAAATAGATCCGAATCAATAAAGTGCAAACAGTGGGCTCGACGCCTAATCCTATAATAAATTTAGCACTCTGTAATATGTAGGAGTCGTCATAAATAGTGAGCACGTATATCGGCATTTCCGTAGAAGTGTCTAACTCCGCTCTATAGGTAAAAATTAACATCTGGACATACAGGGCGCCCCCAAAAGTTATCCCTGTATAGCAGTAATTGACTTTAAAACAGTGGCCCCCATTTTTCCCGATTTTGACCTAACTTTATAGTATTCAACTAACGAAAGTACCGAGAAACCTCGCCTCGCTCCACTGTAGCTTTACCGGCCGTGGTTGAATTCTCGTGATTTTACTTGCCGTATGCGTTATTTTTAGTTTATCCTGTGACATCACATAATACTACTTTATCACTATTACAACTCTCTGAAGATGCACAAGAATTGCGAAATAAGGTTTACGAAACATTATTTTTATACGTGTTGTCCATTTATTACCAGTTTAAAAATGTTTACATCGAAAAATACTTTCGAACTTTATGAGGAAGCCACGCAATTATTATTAAATTAAATAGAAGATACTAATACCTAATAAAAATAAGTTAGAGCATTACTTTCTGATTTTAAGGTGTTTACGTAAAAAATTACCTTTTGTCTATATATACATAATTGTTTTATATATGAATTCAAAAATCTACTGCATTTGTTCGATTTTATTAATGCATTTTCGATATTTATTATGTTCTTAAACGATTCTCATAATTTTGTAATATTTCCTATGTTGTATTGATCTTAAGTAAATGATTATTATAATTATACCATTAATATTTCGAAGCTTATATATGACTTTACACATGTCCAGAATTTTAGTTGTCTGCAATGAATAATAAAAAAATTATCGATTTTTGGGCAGGCAAATACAGTTTTGCCATATAGTGCAACGCCACATCTCATTCATCAGCAATTGTGACCGCTAAATTGGTATAATTACGCAAGGAATTGCTTTCCGTTCTACCATATTCGGTCACAAGTGACTTTTTTTGTTTTCGAAGTTGAAAAAATCACGCGTAGGAAAAAATGCACATCAAATGAAGAGGTTATTGCAGAAATGGAGAACTATATTGAGAAGTTGCCAAAAGAATTTTTTTCGGACGACTTAAAGAAATTGCAAAGTCGTTGGACTAAGTATGTAGCAGATGACGGCAACCATGTTGAAAATAATAAAAAAAATTAGGATAAACCTGTGTTTTATTAAGATGTCACACTTACGTTAAACAGCCCCCGTATATTTTTTTTTTAAATGTTTCAAAATTACGTATAATATGGACAGTATTTGATCCGGTTTATATCTAATTGGTATACTAGATACAAGTATTAATTTTGCAATTTGAAATATAAGTTACCGAAATTAATTTCGAAGTCATCCATATTTCTTTTTAAATAAAAATAGCTCATTCGTATAGCAGTTTGTTCGCTGCCCGCAGATTTATTTATGCACGGGGCGGTGCGGATAAATTAATTTGAGTTGAATCGATGTTGATTCTCCTCGTACACAATACCCGTATATAAGCGTAGAATAATCAGTCAATTAAATATGCACATTTTTATTTCCTGTTGCCCTTCACATGCTATAGAGAAATACTGTTTTGGTACAACTTTTAATATGAAATCTTTTATACTATTAAAAGTTCAATTTTCATGTCTTTCAAGTCTATAAAGCATGTTTTCATAAATTGGATTGTAAACAACATATACAAATTAATATTCATACTTAAGTATCACCTCAGTTTACCCCTTGGATTTAGATTGTATTCGATTTTTGGAAATTATTCAGTAATTTGTTGTGCTTTTATCAGAAGTGATCAATTTTCCTAGGAATATTATCTAAGCAACATATTTAAGCCCAAAACTTTACAATTGCCTTGGAAATTAAGCAATCGACAAAAATTGTTGAAGGATATTAATATTTTAAAATAAACTAGAACCAGTAGGTGCATTCAACGTTCTTTAGAATACAATGTATAGTTTAAAAAAAGTAGTAAAGTGATATTACAGATATTATATTACATTTAAATATTAATTCAAGAGTTAAAACAAAAGTAAACTATTTTTCACCAGAAACTATTTCACTACTCAAAAGGTAATGTACAAACTAAATATATGTTTCTGATTGTTTTTAAATTGATGTATGTTTGTTTAACAATGCAATTCCATAAAGTGTGAAGCCGATGGAAAAGTATTACGCAGAAGCTTTCAAAGAAAATAAAGAATTATGTCAAAAATAATCGAATGCCAATTTCTATATAACATATAATTCAAAAACTTTCAGTTCAAACGAGATCAAAGACGTGTAAGTGTACGTCTTAGCTTTTAATTCAAACTGTCAATTATTGTTTGGTTCATAAAGATCAAAAACAAATATAATTATTATATAAATAAAGAATTAAAAACCTTGATATAAATATTGATTAAAAGTAAAAGTTCCCATAATTGAAATAGCGTTTCCCCTTCGAATTGCAAAATAAATTCGTTTTCAAATACAATCCCGCTTTCTTTTACTAAAAGAGACAATTGTGTCAACTAAATCAATGCTTGCAACAAATTCGTTACTTTTTCTTAATAAAAACACAAGAATTTTGGAATTTTAATTAACATTCAATTATTTCCGTTTAGAATTATCAATGTCAATGTTAATCTAATATTAAGTGTTATCAGATACTAACTTTTGGTTGTTGACTTCTTAAGCGGGCCATAGACGGCCAATATTATTGCGCAATATTGATTGCACAATATTCCGACAGCCGTTCAATATTATCGCACAATAATTGGGTTTGTGCAATAAATTGAATCGTATGGAAACGATATTGATGGTTGGGTAATACTTTGCGCAATCACGAGCATAGACGTACAATGTGCTTCGCAATATATTATCAGTCCCCGCCCGTATTTCAAACCATGTTGAGTGACACTGAACTCCGTTGTGTGTTAATTGCTGTGGGCCAAAAAAGCGCGAAAAAGAAAAAGAAAACACGAAGGAAATGGGCCAAACAGTGATTTATTGATATGGAGAAGTACACCCACGACGAAAAATTATTCAATGAACTGAGAATATGTAAACCTAATAATTTTCGCAACTTTTTACGCATGGACGGTGACTTATTCAATGAACTCCTAACTTTAGTTGCTCCTCAAATTGAGAAACAGGGCACTACCACGCGCGATTCTAGTCCTGAAAATCAACGTTTGCCTATAACCTTACGGTATATCGCAACTGGGAATACCTTTGAAGACCTAAAGTTTTTAACTGCTGTTTCACCTCAGTCGGTAGGTCACATTGTTATGGAAACTTGCACTGCTCTGTTCAACTGCCTTAAGGAATACAGGTAAACACATTTCAGTTTCAGCAATTTATTTAACATGAATTTTAAAAATAACCTCATTTTTGAAAACTAGCAAAATAGATGCTTGTGTTTTGCGGAGGGGCTCTTCCTGGAATGATACTGATCGTATGGAGGGCTTTCTAGGGGGATTGGATGGAGGAACTGAACACTGTATGGGGTGGACGTACGTGTCGCGTTAATTTCCATAGAATTACGGAGTAAGGTCCCCATTTACCTCTTGAATATAATGTCATTGGTGGCCTTCTTTATAAACAACTGCTGTTGCGAATATATTTTTCTGAGTTCGGCTGTCTAAGCGACAGCTATTTTATCGTTGTCGTCTGGTGGACCATCACCAACTCCTCAGTCGGATCTACATTTTTTCTTCTTAGGACATCGATTTTGAACCTGAAAAAATATGAAAACCTGAACATTTTCCGTCGCCTTAAAATATTTTTATTCTATGTTGCAGGTATCAACGTCAGTAGAAGAATGGAAGGAAATTACGCGAGATTTCAACAATCAGAGGAATTTTCCAAACTGTCTGGGCGCAATTCATCGGAAACCTGTTGCAATAGAGAAACCCCACAATTTAGGATCACTTTACTTCAACTATAAAAAAATCTTCAGTATTGTGATGATGGCAGTAGCGAATGCGAATTGTGTTCATCATGGTTGATGTGGAAATCAATGGGCGAATATCAGACAGCGGTGTATTTAGTTACACGAAGTTCGAGAGAGCACTTTCACATAATACATTTGGAATTCCAGAACCTGCACAACTGCCGAATAGTTAGAAAGTATTGCCATTCGTTTTCTTGGGCGATGACGCTTTTACAATGACGGTAAATTTAATGAGACCCTACCCCCAAGCAGGATTAGGTTTGGAGAGAAGAGTTCTCAATTATCGATTAAGTCGTGCACATCGTGTGGTTGAAAATACCTCTAGCATTTTGATCAGCAGATTTGGTGTACTACAGAATTCTGTGGAATTGCCTCCAAAAAAGGCTCAAACAGTTGTATTGGCATGTTGTTATTTACACAACTATTTGCGAAAACGCCACCTACGAGCTTACGTTACTAGGAATTATGTAGATAGTGAGGATTTGCAGGTCGGCGTTGTCACGAGCGGAACATGGAGGGACGTTGACAATAAGACAACGCCGCTTCAGTCAAGTATCTGCAGAAATGCATTAGCAAGTACTAAGGTAGTTAGAGATACCTATTGTAATTTCTTTAATAATGAAGGTCAGTTTTCATGGCAATGGAAGATTGTAGAGTCAACTATCTCTACCAACAATTAAAAATGTCATTTAAAAACAAAAATAAAGAAGTGAAATGAAATAGTAAAAATGTAAAGCGAAAAATTTGTGTCACCATAATTATGTTGAAATTGCAGTAAAAATGATTTAGCAAATTAGATGAAATAATTTGTTAACCAAATAGAAATAAATAAAAATATAGATTTATACGATAATAAAAATGTAGTAATAATTAATAACATACTCTATTTACTGCGCTTTCGCCGTTTTCAATTGCATTTACACTATTCTCGTTCCCCTCAACCATGTTCAGAGTCGATACAGTGTCCTCAGATATGTCCATCGTACTGATTGGATCAGTTGGTGTTTCTTGACATTGAAGAAACCTCATTTCTTCAAAGTACCATAGCGAAGGTTCGACATACTCTGCACTTATACCACTCTTTTCAGCATCACGAAGCCGCTTGAGTTTGTCCGCAAAGAATTTATTTTTTGACATCTTATTTGTCGTAATTCGGGCATTTTTCGCGATATTTCTCAATCAGCACGTCATATTGCTCACCTTTTCTAACGGGCTTAGTATAATCTTCGTTTTTCACGTCCCAGAGAGCCGGATATCCATGGTAAACTTCAATAAATTCCAAAATGAACTCTTTGTCCAGTTTTTTATCCGTCATCACGATGCGTGCTCTACCACTTGTTGATACCGACTTACGGGATATTGCACAATATTGCCAACAGACGGTACAATATTTTCCAGATTGCGCAATATATTTCAAAAAAATTTGATTCCTTACAGTATATTGCACAACCTTTCAATATTGTCTACGCACGATCAATTATTTTGCACAAACCCATATATTTCGCAATAATATTGAGCGTCTATGGCCCACTTTATTTGCTATTTAAGGTTATTGCATTTTGTTTAAATATAATTTAAAATTGAATTTATCTCTGATTAACTAGTTGGTTAATTCTTACTTAAATAATATTTCTTTTCAAATGTGTCTATTAATGCTGAAATATTAATTCCGTTTATAATTCCAACTTTTAAATTTCGTAATCTTTCCGACGAACTGAACGTTTAATTGGTAACGCGGCTGCAAGAAGCGTGACTTTTCAGGTCTCAATTCTTGTCGCGTCTTGACGCATTTTATAATTCATATAATTGGACTGAATTAATTTCATAGTTTTGTTCATTGCAATTTTATATGTATTTGAAATGTATTCCTTTGAAGGCCACAAGAATTAATTGATATGCCAATTCAATAATAACTTATTTTTGTTATACGCCATTTTAAGATGAGTGGGAATGTTTTTAGTTAATAGATATTATTCAAAATCAACATTTAAAAAGTAAAATGCTAGGGAATAATTAGTGTATTTTTGTAGTAATTTAAACGAATTTAAACAGTTATGCATTTACGTAGATAATAACGGTTTAAGTGAAATGCGTCGACTGTGGCAAGTGATTAGTTATCACAAGCACATTTTTTGCTGTTGAACTTCACGATTGACGTTAGGCGAGATGCCGTCATAAAAACTGCAGAATTAATGCCTAAATAATTCATTCATATCAGTATCATGTTTCTAATTAATTATTGTTTTTAATAAATTTACTTCTGCCGAATTCCTTGTGGTACTTTGAAACTCTTACCAGTTTCCAAATTTATTCTACAATAGCTTAACTTTTTTTTATTATGATTTAGTGTTGTAAATCTCAAATAGGGATTTGTTTATTAGCAACATTATAAGTTCTATCGTATAATAGTTAATTTGTATACACTATTGGTTACCTGGTTAGCAGTGTTGAACAATTTTATTAAATTATTGTATTACGTCTTTTAATTTACGTAATTTTTAGGTTTTAGTGGTAGGTAACAAAGCACTTTTCAGACTTTATTATTTATAATAAGTCTGAAGGAGAAATCCCTTTTTTCGGATGATAAATTTACTGTGCCGCTATATCATACCTAGAGGTAAATTTTGTATACTTCAATTTCAATATATATTTTACAATTATATGGGTTATTCCAACATTTTATTTACAACGTATGTTTATCAAGTAACAAAGTCTAATGTTTCTATTCATTTATTTAATATTCAAAATTAAACACAATAATATAAAAAAAATTAATTATATTCTTACATCTACAAATAGAAATAAATGTCCTACAGATTCAGTTACGTAACAAAATGTAATGCCCCGTTAGGTTAGATCGCTTAAAGCTTTATCTATTCTAATTACACCACAGGTAAAAAGGTTTTGTTGGATTTAAATTTAAATAATTTTACGATGACTGAAATTTGTAAAATTAGTTTATGCTTTGTTTTAAAACACAGGTATTAGTTTTAGAATTTAAAAACAATCCACGTACATTGTAAATTCGACGTGCGGTATTATCTGTTTTGAACTGATAATTACCTTCAGATTATTTCCCTTTAAGACAGAAAAGAGTTTTGGGATTATTTTCTATACCAATTTATGCCCTGCATAGTTTCCAGTTTTATAAAACTTGAATTTTATAAATTTCGTTGATGTAACTTCCGTAAAACTGTTCTTTACTGAGGGCCACTAATTAGAGGTACTATAGTTTTCAAATATCTGAGAACCCCTTTTGCGAGCAAGGTTTTGTGGAGTTTATATAGTTACCATCAAAATGATCTACTTCAAAAGCAGTCACAAATGTTTAATGCATCACAGAATTTGACGAAAGTAAGATGCGTTTACTTGTGTTGTACTGATTTTTATAACGTTTTACATTTTATTCCTGTTATTACGTTGACCAATCAAAAGCCCTCAAATTTCTAACTGATGTTTGCATATTCGTTGGATTCCTGTTAAATATCTGCGTCTATTTCGCAACCTTCCCTAAGTTTTATAGCTTGAGTTATTAAGGTATATACTACCGTAATGTGCTTTTTTGGTTTTACTTCAGCAAGACCTTGCTTTGTAGAAAATTTCAATTAGATTTGTGCTCATTCGATTTCTAATTTATTTTGCATTATGGAATATATATCAAAAACCCGCGTTTTTATAACGGGGGACAATTTAAATTTTGTTACATATTTATTTTATAGTCTGTGAACTTCGTTTTTAACTTAGAAATACTGCTACGTTATTTATACTTATGATGTTTTAGAAATTTGAAATAAGTGTTAACTTATTTCAATTTTCTAATGTAAGACAGTGATTTTTATGTGATAATTACGAAGATCTAACAACATTTGAATTGTACAGATATTAAATCCTTTTTTCATTAATAATTTTTTAAATGGTTTTTGAGGAAAACTTCCGATCTTGTAATAATATCTTTTTAACAATACATCTGTGTGTTTCAACGCATTGTTAACACTGTTAACACAAGCTATTTGGAGATTGGATATAAATTAAAAATTATAATTCAACAGGTTGCAAGAAACAATTTAATTAAAATAATTATTGGTCGTACTGCTGATCTGAATTTAATTCCTTTGTAATTATTTTGTTATAATTAGTTATTTTAAGAAAAGTAAATACACAATACTTTTTTATTTAATATACGAGTATATTGCCTAAAGTGTTCAATTTATTGTTGCTTAAAATAAATCTAGCTTCACCCCAAACAAAAATATCTAGGAGTGAGAGATCACACGACCTTGGAGATCAGCATACGTTATCATTTCTTCAAATAACCCGCCCAAAAAGCTTTTCTTGCTATAACTCGGTCTCGCGATATATGTGGCATCACGAACTGTTTTGATGAAAGAAAACATTGTTTAAGTCAATCTTTAGATGTTGCGGCCACAAATATTCTATTCTCATGTGCCTCTAGTGCTCGTGATTAACAATAAAGTGATTTCCCAGTTTTCAACAAAATAAAGGCCAATCACTCTATGAGCCCAAATATCGTATGCTTTGTAACTTTTTGAGAATGGAAGGACAATTCGTGAATCACTTGAAGATTTTTATCAGCTCAAATCCTGCAATTTTGTTTGTTTACGAATTCAGTAAGCCAGAAATGTACTCCATCTGTAAAGATATTTGAATCAAAATCTAAATCGACTTTTAACTGCTATAAAACTCAAGTTGTGAACGCCCGACGTAAACAATGATCGGAAATTTCAAGATCTTAGGTAACCTGGGCCTTAAGATAAGCCTTCAAGTGAACGTTGTAATGCAAAATTCATCATTTAGCCATTTGAGAAAGCCCGGTTATTGAGATCGTCGTGGAGCAGAGACGTTAGGATCCTCTCTCATACTCTAGCATACAAGATCGATTTTCTCCGCTTACCGATGGCGCACAAATGTTGACTCGTCTATCACTGAGCCCGTTCTTTCAATTTTTTCACCGAGCCAATAAATGAAGCTTTCGGTTGGTCGATTATGTTGACCGCAAATACCTCGCAATGCACGAAACGTTTGTCAGACCGAACGTGAGCTTTGATGATAAATTGTAATAACTTTTACTTGTTGTTGAATCGCGTGCCTCTCCATAATAACTTGCCAGACATTACTGAAAACAGCAATGATAGCCTGGGTACGACATTCCAAGCAGCGCTGCCAATGTTACATTTTAAGGCTCTGACGCTCTTATTGGTAAACGACTTATATATGGAAATTTGGGCACGCCACAGTTATCGTCATTATCATCTTCTTTTGTAATAAATTAGTCAATTACTTCTTTCTGCCTATCTGCTGTAACCTCGTTTCTTTCAGACTTTCTTTTTGCTGCACCAAATAGATGCTTATATGATTTTTTGAACTCATAATTATTGACCTGAAACTATATGTTCACTGTATACATGGAGCGATTAGAAAACCTTAAAAGGTCATTAATGTTTGTTAAATTCAAAGAAATTGCCCATACTTGTCTATAGAAATTGTAATAAATAAATTTTTTTAAAACTATACTTTATAAATAAACTAAAAACAAATTAGAATCTTAAAACTCACGTGTACTGATTGAGAAATTATTTATAAACTTCTAGATGTTAAATAAATATGATCTAAATTAACTATTCAGAACTGTTATTGTTCTGAATTTTAAATATGTTTTTAATATTATTGTAACAAAAATTGGAGACAATAAAAACTTAATGGAACATTCGGGAACAATTCAGTAGGTTCCTTATAATTAAAATAGACGACGTAGTCACAAATGACTCATTGTAGTAACCGATATCTGTTAATTAAATTCAAGATCAGCAATGAGTCATAGCATTACAATTTATTACATCATTATTATGACTAATTATTCTAGGTACTTCCTTACTTTTTCTGGACCTTTTAGTTTTTAATTAGAATCTTGTCCTGTTAGTTACTGATATACATAAATAGAAATATAAACATTTCTTGTTAGTGCACTGTAATATACATGTTTAAATAAATAAATGTATATAAATAATTTTAGTCTTAGTGAATATAAATAAATATTTTAAAACAATTAACTAGTTTCCTTACATTATTTTGGCAATTAATCGCCAAACAAACACGCATTGTGTGCTTTTGAAGCAGACATATTCACATTATCTACCATGCGATGTATAAACCGAAAAACAATATAAATGTATAATAAGGATTACATCTATATCTAACTTAATAAAAATGTTGACTTGGTTTTAACCAATAAAAGGTTTCGAGAGTAAATTTGATGATTGTAATGTATGTAGGTACGATAATAAACTAATCACAACTAAAGATAATGAGTACAGGGGCACTGCCTTTATGTTTTATTTAAGCAACTAATTGATAAAGTGTTTAAATTTGTAAAGCTGCTACCAATTGTGTTACTTCAATATTGCAGCCGTGCGGTAGGTACTTAACCCTTACGAGACGGCTCCTTGACCTTAAAAATTTTCCACACAGACGAACGTTATTTGATTGGCTCAGAAACGAATGTCGAACATTTCCGACAGCAAAGGAATAACGTTAAAATTAAGAATAGTTTCCGCAAATATGCAGAAAATTGCTCGATTACGGAAAAGTATCAATTTCTGGAGGTTTTTATATTCTAGTCGAAAAAGTTTGTTCACTTACACATACATAAGGTACCTTTTGGCACTTACC
>JAHWXV010420450.1:0-10062 GCA_024586415.1 Phrixothrix hirtus
TATTTATTTATATAATTATATATATATATATATATATATATATATATATATTTATATAGGGCGTTTCGGGAGGAGATTGAATTATTTTAAGGTCAAAGTAAGCAAAACAAACCAATATACAGGGTTATCATAAAAGAATGGTGGGATTTTGAACATGATTTAATGAAAACAGAATGACTTACAGTTAATGTTATTTATTCGTTGAAATCGTCGTCTTAAACAGTTTTTTTTACATAACTAATAAACTAATAAATTTCTATATGTGGGGCATTAGTCGCTCGGCTAATATCCAATTGATAATCAAGTTATGTCCAAACGTTAGTTAACATATTTGCGTTAATGGCTGAAGCAATCAGTAATCCTGTTCTTTAAGTAATGTAGGTCACGAATTTTTTGGCTATAAGCAATGTTTTTGACATACCCCCACAAGAAAAAGTTGCAAGGTGTCAGGTCTGGACTCCTTGGAGGCGAGATCATAGGTCCTTGTCGGCCTATCATTGATGTCCAAACTTTTTATTCAAAGCGTCTGTGACAAATGCACTAAAGTGCGGGTGTGCGCCATCTAGTTGGAAATGAAGTTGTTGAATGCTTTCGAGTTTATCCAGCTGAGGAAAGCAATAATTGATTAAAATATCGAAATACACGTTCCATTAATTGTCTTTTCTGCAAAGAAGAAAGGCCCTATTACACTACTTTTCGTCACACCACACTAAACATTCACTTTAGGCGAGTCACGTTGTTTTTCAAAAATTTCAAGGGGGTTTTCAGATCCCCATTTGCATGAATTGTATCTGTAAAAATTATATCATCTGAAAATGATTTGTTTTCATCAATCTTGTTCAACATTTCAACAGTGAAATTGAAACGTTTTACTCATCAGGTTTCAATTCCTGCAATAACTGGATTTTATATACGTGCAATTTCAGTGTTTTGTGTAAAACTTTGCGAATTGTTGTTTTTGGAATACCTAACTCTAGGCTTCGTCGAGGTGTGCACTTCTTAGGACTTCTGAGTGCAGATTGTCTAATTAGTGCAACCGTTTCATCTGATACTCTTGGTTGGTCTACCAGTTGAGTTCTGCTTCAGAACTGATCAAGTTTCTTCGAATTGTTTGTACCAACATCGTATATTATTTTCATGTGGTGGACCTTTTCTATATTCGAACCGAAATGCACGTTGAACTGAAATTACGAACTTTAATTCAGCTAGCAACAAAACATACTTTGCTTTTTCTTTATCAGAAAACATAGTTACGCAAAGCCGCTAACCAAACTAACCTAACCTAACCAAACTTTTGAGTTGGAGGCTAACAGGGATACCACTATAACATCTCGAAATATCTCTACTGTCTTCATATGAATTATTGAAACCCCACCATTCTTTTATGATAACTCTGTATTTAGATCTGAATCACAACTGTTTTCGAGATATCAGTTATTTATATTAATAGCTGTTTTTTGACGTACGCAAAAAGTGTATGAATTATTTTATTTATTTACGTTTATCGCTTGACCCGAAACGTAAAAAATTCAACTCATGAGTAAAATGTCTTTTTTACGAAAAGGAAAGTTAATGGAAACAGCAAATGTACTAAATAGCAAACATTTAAAATATTTTCAAAAATTCCATCGCCAACTTCAATACACTTATCAACTCTTCTGCTAATTGATCTCGTAGCACGTTTAAGTGCAAGATAATTATTTGTGACAAGTATTGCAGCATTAGCAATTCTGTCGACTAGTGCCTCTCTTGTTTGTATCGGCATAGCATACACAATTGATTTTAACCATCCCCAAAGCCAGCAATCAAGAGAGGATAAGTCTGGTGACCTAGATCGTCAATTTCGTAGGTCACCTCACCCAATTCATCGATTAGAAAACTCAATATTCAGAAAATTTCATACTGCAAGAGCAAAATGAGGAGGGTCCCATCATATTGAAAGTACATGTGTCGTCGGATTGCCAAAATATTGGCCAGACTGTCTCTTAAGAAGTGTAAATATCGTTCGCCAGTAAGACGCTCATCAAGCATAAAGGGGCCACATGACTGATCACTAATCATACCACACCATACATTAACATCAAAACGATGTCGAAACACCCTGTATAACTGATTAATCTCCACATTTACCGTACTTACTATTTAAAACAAACGAAACTTGTAAAAGCACATTCGCCATCTTGATTTTTTTTCAATGGCACTGTAATGTAGAGCTTATATTGATATTCTACGCTTTTCAGTCACTATTACGTAATTAGTTTGTTTTTACAAATAATTCTTAAAATTGAAAATAATAACATACACTCGTCTTCAACGAAAATACGTACAAGTAGTGTAAGCGGATTATGTAAAATTGCTTTAATCTGTAAATGACTTTTTATCGGTCACTTAGTTATCTACATTACCGTTCCAGACATCGTTAGTAACAATTTTGATATTTATTTACAATATACATAATTATTTAGCACATCAACTTATTCCGTAAATTCAATTTCAATCCAATGATTAAGCAAATAAATTAAATGAAAAGTTTGGGTGTTTTATAACGCTGTAATAAGAAAATCTTATAAAACCCCAACAGAAGTTAACCTCAAAAAGTTTCTGTTTCGATTGTCAGAGAAATTAATTGTCTATAAAGTCTGTTTAATAATATTCAATAATTGAATCAGTTAAAATACGTTTATAAAATTGAAAACTAAGTTCAGAATTCATGAATAAATAATTAATAGTATAATATAATAATAAGCATTCAGTTTTATACACTTGTTTAAAATAGATCGTGAATGTGACTTCATCCCTCGTCAGTTCTCGTACGACTTCGTATGTGTTCGTTTGCCATCAATGTTTATTATAAGTCCTATTTACATAGGTTAATTTTAGTGTACGCATTTTCATTGAAGATAAGTGTATGTGGATATGTAGATATTGGCTTGCTCAAATAATAATGATTAAATTACGATTAAATTCATTTATTTGGACATATTGGAATTTATTATTTTCTAGTCAACTTTATGTTATCTTATTATTCATTTGTTTGCTGTTATTAGATTGTTTGACATTGACAACCTACTACAGTTTTAAATTAGTATTATACGTAAATATTTAAAAAATGGCACATTTAAATGAAATAGACCGCATTACAATTCTTATGATGACTGGATATGGTGACAGACGACGAAGTTATGTTCAGGTAGCAAATGTATTTAATGAAACCCATCCTGATAAAATACCCATCTCCAAATCAACCGTTACGAGAACTTTGCAAAGATTTCAAGAAACTTGCAGTTTTAAAGATCGTGCAAAAGTAGTGCAACCAAGTAGTGTTACAAATGATGACAATTCTCTTAATGCTATGTTAAATGTAACGGAAACTCGAACAACTTTAATACGACAGTTGGTCTTGAACCATAACATGAGTAGGGGATCAATTACAAAAATTATGAAACACGAAAACTATCGTCAATTTAAAATGCATATGCTGCAAGAATTAAATGAAGATAACTTTGATAGAAGAAATGATTTTTGCGAGACAATGATTAACAAAATAGAGCAGGATGATGATTTCATGAACCGTGTATTGCTTTGAAATGAATCTACTTTTTGTTTGAGTGGACAAAACTGTAGATATTGGTTAGATACAAATCCACATTGCATGGAACAATATCCCAATATTCACAAACAATTAATGTTTGGTGTGATATTACTGATCGTCATATCGTAGGGCCGTTCTTTATTAATAGAAATTTAACACCTGCAAGATATTTGGAACTATTACAACAGCACGTCATTCCTCGACTAAGACCAATATTCCCAAATTATGAAAATTGAAATCTAATAGCAGACACTATTTGGTTCCAGCAAGATGGAGCACCACCACCTCATTTTGTACAGCAATTATGGCAATATTTAAACGATAGGACGAAGAAAAGCAATAGAATGGCCTTCCAGATCACCTAATTTGTCCCCTCTAGACTTTTTCTTGTGGAGTCACTTAAAGAATCAAGTTTATCTTAATCGATCAAAACTATTGAACAATTACAAGAACCAATTATCAAAGCATCTGCTGATATTTCTCCAGATATTTTGTCGAATTCATTAAACAATTTTATTAAACGTATCCATTTATGGTCAAGAAGTAAACGGAGGACATTTTGAAAATCGTTTGTAAAACAATTTGTATTATTTTCTTATTATGCAATCTTAATTTCCTTTTTATTTATTTTATTTTATTGGTTATTAGTGATTTAATAAAATAGTTATACCCATTCAAATTTATTCTATTTGTATCGATTTTGAAGATTACCTTTAGTACTAAGTAAGCAAATTCATAGATACTAAAAAGCGTAGAAACCGTGCTTTCCAAAAATATAACTTCTAGATTATATTGCCATTACAAGAAATTCAACATGGTGACCGTGTTCTTACAAGTTTCATTTATTTTAAATATTTACAATAAAATGTGGATATTAATTAGTTATATAATTTGCCTAAAAATGAATCTTTTTTCTTCTTGGAAATATTTAACCGTTTCCATACAAATTTGCTACCCTGTATATTACGAGTATGTAATAAACTATATTTTCTTCGAATGCGGTTGAATCGGCTTATAAAATTTCTGTGATGTATCTCCAAAACTAGAGCTGATACTGGAAAATTGATACAATGTTTAGAACCAGTACACAAAACAGACTCAAGAATTTCTTCAACTTCTAAGGCACCATTTTGTGTGTTGACCAATGTTATTAATCAATAATGAGGTACTATATCTTTGCAATTTGAAATAATTAGATTCAATCTCTCACCCTAATGTTTTGAAGCTAATTAGTGTGCTTTAAGTGATTATAAAGTTCGTTAAAAGAGAAAATGAAGATTTTGAAATAAATAAGAACTTCTTGTGTACTGGTAGGTGCTGGTACTCAAAATTACTCGTACGTGTGAAATATTCCAAACTTTTTTCTGTTATCATTGTTTGAGTGCACCATTATAACCTCTATCTTCTTGTCTTACCACGACATCATCGATGCAAGGCATTCACGTTCCATTGCGGTATAAATCTCGATGTGTTCCGGAGATGGTCTAAAAGCGGTCTAGAGTGAACGAAGTTGTCGGAATAGGATAGCGGAGACAAGCTCATCAATTCTGGTAAGCGTAAAAAGCCACTGCAATGAAATCTAAGCTGACGTAACAAGGAACCATACGGATGTGGTACGGCACATCGGAATGATTCACTGTGTCAGATTTGTCAAATGGCAAAGTCCTTTCTTAGCTACCACTACGTACTCAGTGTACGCGCCTTTCCAATTTGAAATAAAGGAGTCGACACGGCGCCCCGTGATTTGTCCATTTATAATTTCCCGAAAATCAAGTTTGAATTGTATAACTGTGTGTATACGGTCTTACCTTTATACATGGTGCGACAAGAAGGATTAAGTAGGTTGAAGGGGCGACTACTCGATCAGGTGTTGTGATACGTAGATGCGGCTGGCCTCGTTGTGCTCAAATATAGACCCCATTTTAGTCGCCATTATGGTTTGCACAGAGAACAACGAGGCTTTACTGTGTGAACGTATTTTGAAAACAACTACTCTGTGATCGTGATGCACAAAGCTTTCCGCCAACGGTTCAAGGTTCTGCGTAACAACACCAATCGTAATGCGAACATAATTCGTTCATGAGTTAGGCAGTTGGAAGAAACTGGTAGTACGATAAGAAGAGGGACACATAGACAACGCAGATCAATAAGAACACCGTAAAATGCGCAGCTAATTAGAGCAGCAATCACCACGTCGTTCTGCTAAGAAGCACGCTGTTGTTTTAGGAATTTCAGACTGCAGGTAAGGAGGATTCTTAAGTTAGACTTGAAATTTCATTCCTACAAAATAATGGTGGCTCAGAAATTGAGTGAAGCAGGTTGCGTCAACCGTAGAAATCTTTGTCAGTAAATGCTTGCACAGATCACTTCAGGAGCTGCGTTCTTCTCTAGTGACATTGTCATGCATAAAATTATCTCGAAAGTTTGAGAGGAAAGTTCCCCGGACATCTGGTTACTCGTTTAGGTGATATAAGATGACCAGCGCGGTCACCAGATTTGAGCGTTTGTGATATTTTTGGGTAATATCTGAAGGAAAAAGCGTTCAATCATCGCCCTCGCGTCCTACTAGAGCTAAGAGAGAGAATTATTGAAGAGATTAATGTCATACCCCACGATATGTGTGAACGAGCTGTCCAAAACTTCAGAGAAAGTCTCCAGCAGTATATTGATGCTAACAGCCGCCATCTGAGTGACATTATCTTTAAAACTTAATGGAACTGAAATGGTATGTACTGCTGAATTTAAAAATAAGAACCGCATTTCTCTATATACTTCTGTTAATTTTTAAGTCTTCAGAAATGCTTAATTCGTTTTGGCGCACCCTGTATTTGATTAAGTATGTACTTTCACTTTTTTAGTGTTCCTCTATAGGTAAACAGAATCAACAATTCTAGTCTTCATAAGCAATAATCAACTTGATCAAGAATATAAATTTATCACAAGTTGTAGAAAATGAAAAAACATTTTTGGATGGTTGCCGAGATTTTTAAACGGTGCGTAAAATTTTCACATGCTATAAATGGGGTACTCACAATATCGTCTATTTTTCTTTTTTCCTTTATAAATAGGGAGTTTTCGCACTAATACGCTAATTGATCCTCTAAACGTTAAAATCACGTGATACTTATCGTAAAATAGTTATCGTAAAATATTTATTTAAAACTTTTCTCATGTTTGGAATGCATTAATCAGTATCGAAAATTTAAATATACCTAACCTAACTTTCTTGAAAAGTTTACCTATACTGTATTTGTAATAAGCATAGATCATCATTTGGATTAAATGGAAGTCGTGACTTTTGTTGTAACATTTCTCTTACGTAATTAAACAAGCCTTATAATTTCTTTTACCGTGTCCCGATAATCTTCCGCTAATGTAGTCTACTATTAGACCTATACGATAAGTTATTCGCTTGCGCAATTTTAACAATTTTACGTTATCGTTTATCGGTAATTGTACAAAAACTCTGTAATAATAAGAGAAAAACTGCTGCTACTTTTACAACGACCATTTTGCAAACTGATAAAGGAAATAGCAGATTCTTATGTATCCTGTGTTATTTTGTATCAAACCAAATCTGGCAGAAAAGTCTTACAGTTATTTTGTCCTCATCATGAACTAAAACAGTAATGCTTAATAAAATTTCAAATAACGGAAGTACTATATAAATTTTTTAGAAAGTGTGCTAATTTATTGTTCACGTGCATTACTAAGCGTTTCTCTGTTGTTACACTTTTTTAATATTATATAGATAGAAGTAACTCTGCCCCATAATGAGTATAAGCTGATCCAGGACAGTGTGCCCTTCAATCAAAGGAAGTAAGCAGCAGGATGAAAGAATGATAAAAAGATTTATTCATGCTTTTATAATGAACTGCACTATAAAAAGTTAAATGAGGGAGTAAGTCATAAAAACGTAACGGTTACCGAATTTGTTAGAAAGAGTTGCTAATTAAAAAAGTTCGGGAATACTGCCTTCAACATCGTAATCGTTTTATGCCGATTATTCCCATGAAATTGCTAAAGAAAGCCGCTTCGTATAGTGGTAGAATGCGGTCCCACGACATCTTCAAGATCTATTGTTTTACTTCCTTGCTCGAAAAGATTTAGAAGTATTATGAATAAGCGGTAGGACTGGTTAAATAAATTATTTAAATATTAATTCTAGTTCTCAGCGTTATATGACAATAATTAGGCATGTGAAATTTTTAAGGAACAAATTATTACACTAATTAATTTCACCAAGATTTTTTAATTGTAACCTAAATAAATTAGTTTTGTGTTGCATATATGTACACTATTATTAATTATTTCGATTAACTTCTGCAACTACAACTTTCGTAAAGCAAATTCTCTATTCCACAAATCTGCTACATTTGTACAAGTAATATCTGTGGTAATCTCCTTCTCTGTTAATTTAATTAACGAACTTTATCCGCTTCTAAATGGGTTTCTGATGAACGGATACATTTCGAATATGATCTAAAACAACTCCGCGTTGAATTTAACAAAGAATGCCTTCAGTGTTAACTTCTTACTATTAAATGCAGTTCTGACTTCCACAGCGTCTGTGTGTTTAAATATATATTTGTGCAAAGAATTTTACGAGAGTCCAATTTTGTGAAAATTATTTGCAAAATAAATTTTATCAATGCGCCACATTTTTGCATTATCAGTTTTCTACATTACTCCATCAATTACTGAAAATAGCGGTCCAATAAAAATAAGTATTTGGAGGAAACATGGATCACAGTGGAGAAGAAACAAATCCGAATTTCCAGTAATTCATATGAAATTTCCATGCTAAATATTTTGGGCGAATTTCATAGCTATTCAGGTCAGTAGCGTTTATCAAGATATTTTTAGAAACCACCGTCTTGGATGGCTCAAACTCAGACGTATCTTTTCAACATTAACATATTTGTTTGTCGCTAGGTACAGAATGGGAATTATTCGTTTCATAAATTTTTACGAGGCGCATCCATAAAAAACATTTGTATGCTCGTTTCTATTCTAAAATACAAATTTAAGGTATCTATATGATAATATTTTTAAGGAATTTTATCTTATACCAAAAAACGTCTAATGTTGGCGTTTAATGATTATTTAAGGTCATCCAATAAGAGATTAAGCTTAACATACATTTTCCTTATAGCAAACACTAGACAAAGAACGGGATTTATAGTTTCGCAAGAATTCGATAAATTAAATAATGTATGTCATTGGGCAAGCGTTTTCCATACAGAATAAATGATTACTAAAGCTATTTTAGCAACAAACTCTAATATCTATTAACTTTTTGGCCGAAGTTTAAAATAACAGAAGGTTTTAAATTACTACAGAAAACTCAACAACTGTCGACTTCTAAATATGAATGTACAAAAACGGTAGATTTTTACATTGAAACTCTTATTAAAATTCTTGTTTTCTGTATAGCAATATTCTTTTCGAGCGTTTTTCCTGTTTTCAACATATCGACTATGTTAAAATTTCAATATATCAATTTAATAAAACTCCGAAATAAACGTATTAAGGGAACCTGCGTAACCGGAAAAACTAATTTAAATTCAAATAATGCTGGCGAATCAATTTTAACAAACAAAAACAGTAATAACTACCGGAATTGATATTTTGGGTATTTTAGATCAAGTGTTACCTCGGGGAAATTTTGCTTGATCTAATTTTAGACGAACATGAGAACAGCTTGCTTAAATTACACTGAGTAATGATTTAAGGCGCAATACTTAACAAGCGTGTATAAAAATCCAAAACAGCTACAAGTATATGAAAAATTCTCATAGTTGTCAATTACAAAGTGTAATTAAAAACAAAACATCTTTTCTCAGTTTTATATATAAAGTCTCAAACTAAGTCTTGTGCGTGAGTAATTCGATTTATGTATTTCTCTGTAGTGCAATGATATAATCAACTGCATCATTTTATCGAATAGTATTGCGCAGTTGTTTTAAGGCCGCGTTTAAAATGATAGATCGCCAAATTACTTCAAGATTCCAAAAAACTTGTAACCAGTATCTCACCTGCGGCATCTTAAACCCGAAATTTGTGGGAATATAGATATCCTAGACGGCAGCGTTCGAAGATTTCACCTACCGTCACAAAATCACTAAGAAAATGTTTGAATTTTTTCTTAAATAAGCTTAAATTGGATGCATAAGAAAATACTCGAACACACCTTTGTTCAGATATCAATATTCGAACTACCCATCTTACAGACACGTTGTGTTTAATATTATTCCAATTGTTCCATTGAAAAGATCAGTTATTCTATTATACAGTCCGCGACAAAAGTATAACCCATTTCTGTTTTGTATAGTTTCTGAGATTCTAGAAGAAATATTCTACATTATACAAAAAGAAAACTTTTAATATAACTTAATATAACTAAAAACTACTGTAATAATATACAATGGAAACAAAATGACATGAAACAAAATTTGCGATAATATGCA
>JAHWXV010420487.1:0-10502 GCA_024586415.1 Phrixothrix hirtus
GATGGCACAGCAATCCTACCTGCCGAAACCAGTTCAAAGTTCGTTGCCAGTTACCTTAAACAAAATGGAAAATTATCAATGACTGGAAGCTACTAGTTACAGTAGAAGAACAGAAATCGAATTTAGAAGAAAAGCCAAGAAAATTAAATCTGTTAAGCTTAACAATTAAACAGCTTTTACTTATTTTATTCTGATACCCAACCTCACTTAGGATGATGAGTAGGGAGATATGAACAAAGGGGTGGGAAAAAGTACACAGTTTCATTTTCAAATTTCAGCATGAGATTTTGCTAACTATTACGGGTGCTACAATGTATATAAGGAATAGAGACCTCAAGGCAAAGCCTTGATATGCAGCAGAAATTGGATGCACGGTAAATTCCTCTTTTCACCACCTCATCGCCAGTGTAAAGGAACTACCCTAAACCTTGTAGACGGAAGTTAACTAAAAAAATGATTTCTGTAACTGATATTATTTTTGAAATAACCAAAATGTTATCCAAGAATTTTTGTTTAAGTAAATGTATCATAAAATTTTCTAAAGAAAAAAGGGATTGCGCAGAGTGCGGAGTGTGAAAATGTTGCATTTTAGTAATTTTTTTTGTATACATACATATAAAATCGTTAACCTCCAATTCTCAACAAAAGCCTATAAAATGTAAAAATTAATTTTCAGTAAATTTTGCAATTACTCTGCCAATTTATTGAACCTAAACCAGCAAGGTGTGTCGTTAGTAGGAGGTATTACTTTCGAGGCCGCCTTAAAAAGAATGCAAACTCTTAGTTTGTTAGTTTTTTCCTAGCTAGTTAAAGATAATTATTATAATTTAAGAAAGCAATAAAAATTGACGGCTTCGTTTGTACTAATACAAAATGAAGTTACACACAAAGATGATCTTCCTCATTTCAAATAATTCATACCTGGAAAGCTAACGACTGCATACAGATATTACCTATTTCTTGCTTATAAATACCTCGCTATGTGCATAAGACTTGTATACAGTAATTTAATTCGTCATGGTTATTTGGTTTTAGAATTTATTAACACTCGTTTGTTTTTTATTTAGAATTAATGAAATTTCACTTCAGGTTTTGTTTGGTTAGTTCCATAATTTAGTTACATTTTTCAACTTGGGCATCCCGATATCAATTGTTTTGGTATTATTTATTAATGCCCAAGTATTTTCTGGGTTCTATTTCTGTTAAAAAATTTAAGAAAATTTTCCTGAATTTCAGTTAGAAATTGTGGGAATAAGTGGAGTTATTGATTAGTATTAAATTATTAAATATGCAAATTATACTTTAATGATAATTAAAAACCACTAAGCTAGCAGTAAAATTTTAAATAAAATAGACAAGTAACCAACGTTTGAAGTTGTTTAATATTCATTATTGTGGAAGTCCTCAAACGGCGGCGGCGGTCAGAAGCTCTTATTCGTGAAAACTTGAAAATAGTTAAAAAATATTTTCTATTTAAGTTAACATTTAAATATCTGTATACACTCTCACAGTAATTAAATTCTATTATTGTCTGAGCGTATTTAAAGTAAGTTTTAGACTCAAAATAAAAAGTTGGAAAACCTCAGATTAAAGTAAGCGTACATTTCTTAATAGAAAAGCTTTTAAATAATGCAACAGTTAAAAATCATTTAATATAAAGAAATGTCGGTACTAATACTGCACCTGCATTTTATCATAATTTTATATAGTGATTCAGTCTTGGCCAACACTATTTATGCACGTAAAATAGCATTGAACTCATTATTGTGTATTTTTCATGTATATGTATTGTAATGAATTACTTTTCAATTTAAACAAGGTACTTGCATAATCAATATTAAAAATTAATTCTATAGGTTATACTGCTACATTTTTGATAAATGCTGTGCATTGAAAGATGATGTGGTCTTATAAACAAGTACAAAAAGCGCATGTTTTAATTTCAGAGAGTGCTTTACTAAGCTAGGCTCAAGAAGGAACTATAAAGATGAACATTAGTAAACAAAACAATCATTCAGTTATCAGAAATAGTTAATGTAATGTAATGTAATTTGACTAAAAGAAAGAAATAACAGATCGAAAGTTGGAAACTTAATGAACTTACCTCGTACATTTGTAAATACCGAACTAGTGCTAACTAAATGCAATTTAATACAAGAGATTTCATCAAAAATAAGTTGGCAAAAATATTAAGAAATAATTTATGTTGGGCTGACACTAAATAATATTTAAAAAGTTAATGTAATAATAAACAAGAAAATGATGATGTGTGTAAGAACACTAAATGTAGGTCGAAAGGATCACTAAAAAGGTTTAGCTTTAGTAAAACTGAAAAAAATAACTAAAAAAATCCTTGGAAAATTGAAATTTTGTATGATACTAAATACAGTAATTTTAATTCTGGAAAAACAAAAATCCTAGCGAGTTCTAGTCAAGTAACACAATCGCAAACAATAAATATCTATAACTGCCGCGCATGCCTTACAATTAGATAACAAGTTCTTAAATAATAAATATTCCAATGAAATGTCAGAAATTATGAAAATTACTGACAGTGGGCAATATACAAATTCGTAACTAAATGAAAAGAACAATTTATCGAGAAAAAATGTAATAATAATTATGTCCAAATATATAAATGACTTAAACACCAATTAAATTTTAAGATAAAACAAAATGGGTTTAAATATTATGTATGCCAAACTATACAATATTGATAAATGCAAATTTATCAAAACCAAACTTGTACTACAAATTTTTTTTCATTAAAGGACAAATATTTAAATTTAATAAATTGAGCTGTTACAGTCAAACCTGACAAATTAATTTTTTTAAAGAAAAACAATATCGTAGCAGGCAGTCATTAAAAAAATACGGATATTTTACCTCATAATTAGTGGCATGCAGAATACTAGATTTTCATTAACATAAATGGAATGTTTCCATAAATACTTATAAATGGAATGATTCGGAATAATAATTAAGCGTAAACGGAATTCCGGTTACAATTAAATATAGCGCCACAGCTCACAACTGCCTAAAAGTGAACGAGAGCGAAATTAATAATCAACTGGAATACTCGCTTAAACGATTTTTAAACCAATTTAAAGGAGTAAGTCTGCACTTATACACATAAATCTTAAGGAAAAGTAATACAAATCGACTTCATCCGTTTTAACTAAGGCCGAAAGACAAAAAGCAATAGCAGTACGCCATTTAGCGATAAAATTTTGAAATTAAAATCCCGTAGAATTTTGTTAAAACTTGTAAAAATTGCTCGGGGCATATAATATTCAAACAAATTTGTTCTTTAGGCTTACGTTTTTAGGGTAGACTTTTTAAACAAACTTCGTTATAGATTTTGTTTCAGTTCGAGGGAAAATTGCGGTTAATACCGATTGTTGGTTCAGCTTCAATTAGAGACTTTATGTGCTATTTATAAAAATAAAACATTTGCATACACATGTTTCTTGTCGATTCTTTTTCGACTACATTTTTCAAATAATATAGTTTTTCTCAGATCCAACGAAAAGTAATGCCCTTCCGGCCTATCAAATTTATATTTCCCGGAAAGTTGTAATCATTCTTAAGCAACAAATAGTAACAGTACGGTTACTTTAGATTTAGAATTAATACATTCTGTAACATTGTGCGAGAATATTGCTTTTATCATGACCCTTCATCTGAGCCGTTGATTGCTTCTAACGTGCCTTTTGGTGAAGATAAAGAAGATGATGACTGTGATTAACAAATACAAAATCCTATATATACTAACAATGTCGTCTGTTCTATCAAATTTCCATCTTCTTCTGGCGAGTTACAATAAAAAAGGATTCGCTCATGTATGCGTCTGCATACATATTGAAATTGAAGCAGTATAATCGCAGTCGCATCGTACGGTCGCTAGTCGCACACTTTGGTCACTGCTCGCGGTCGCCTCAACGGAACTGCTCTCATAACAAACTACCGAAACCAGTCCAGTAGTAGTTCACCTAGCCGGGAACGTTGGTCGTAGTTGCACTGAAAACATTCTACATTTAGCAAGAACGGGAAACGCTTTAATGTACGAGGGCGGGATGATAATTAAGTAGCCTCCGTGATTTAATCTATACATATATACCGTTATAAGCTTACAGCCTTCGTTTGTTTACACAAAAAATATAAAATTTATCTGTCAAATCTCTTGCTGTCAGTAGCTATTCAAAGTAAACGAGTTTGTAGTATGTTTTGTAATGGAAAATATTCAGCATCGTGCTGCCATTAAATATTTGCATCAAAGGACTGAAAAGTGCAAAAATATTTGAAGAAATACAAGATGCATTCCATGAAAGTACTCCATCCTATACCACTGTTAAAAACTAGATAGCTGAACGCCGTTTTGGACGATCAATAAGCGCCAGAGTACCAGAAATGATTATGACAGTATGTGATATGATTTTGGAGGACAGACGACTAAAATTGTCTGAAATAGCTAATGCTCTCGCCATTTCAAAAGAGTGATTGTTCCATATTTTAAATGTGGAAACATGTACGACAAAATTCTCCACAAGATGGGCACCGCTTTAGTTACGGTGGATCAAAAACGACTTCGTGTGCAAGAAAATTTCAACCGTTTTAACAAAAATCCATCTGATTTTGAGCATCCACGTTACCACCGACGAAAACTAGGTCCACCTCTGGTCCTACCAATGAAACAAAATTATAGTTGAAACAGTGGATCTGCTTGTTCAGCTCCAGAGAAAACCACGGCTATTAAATCAACTGGTAAGGTAAATACTGCAGCTTTATGGGATGAAAAAGGGATACTGATGACCGACTATCTCCCTAAGGCGTAGCGATAAATGCGGAATGCTGTACAAATCTTTTTGACCGATGGTTACATTAGAATATTCGTGAAAAACACTAGAATTAGCTCGTAAAAAGGAATGAAAATATAATTTATTTCCGCAACCACGGTATTCTCCTGATTTAGCTCCCTCTGACTTTCATCTAATTCCTGACCTAAACGTTTTCGTTGCCAAAAACATTTTTTTATGAAATAAAGGATATCACGACCGTTGTTGATGCTTATTTTGCAAGCCTTAAGAACGTCTTTCGTGATGGGATGGAAGCGTTGGCGCACTATTGGACGAAATGCATTGATGTTGCAGAAAATTATGTTGAAAAATAAAATTGACTTTGAAACCAAAAAAACTGTCTTTCATTATGAGGCTATGTAATTATCATCCTGCCCTCGTATGGTGAGCTTTTGAATTCTTCTAAAGATTATGGTAGTTTGGGTATCCCCAGTGAAAAAGTTTGGGGTGGTAATATCGGATGACTTTTATGGTTAACAATAATTGCTATTAAAAAGTACACAAGGTTGGTAACACATTGGATCAAGAAGCGTTATGTACTAGTTTCTGGACCCAAAAGATGCTGCACTGTTATCTTCAACTAAAGAAGGCGTCCTAAATAATAAATAATAATCTTTGCAGAATACAAGACTCTTTAATGGATTTTAAAGAGATTGTTGGATCGGATGATGACACTTTTGCTGATGCCCTCTACCGGTTCATTAAAATTTTGCTAAGATCAATTAATCGTTTTTTGTTGTAGTAACCGCGGCTTGGAGATGCGCAATTTCCATTGGCCTTCTTAGCTTCAAGTGCTGTGGTCATTTCGCAATTCGTACTAGAATTTAGCAGAATCTGCAGGTTCTTCAACTTCAACAAGGATTTTTAAGATGCCAAACATCACGAGTCCTTCCTTATCCACAATAAAATATGCTTTTAATTTTTTTGGCTGAAACCTTACCGATTTCAGCTAGGTTTGAACCCACGTCCTTTCGTCTCAAATAAACAACACAACACAACTGATGCCTAGTTATTGCTTTTGTTGAATTAAATCATCAATGAAAAAATATATTACAGATCCATACACTTAATTATTGTAACAACGGCATTAGTAGATATTTGCTGACTTAGAGAATCCAAGGGGCGAAATCAATACATTACGCAAACATATTTTGATATGTAAACATATTACTTAATTAAACCAAAAAAGAACGCTTGTTGTGTAATTTAAAATCAAAGCTGAAAACTTTAACTACCTAGACACTAACTTTCAAATAATCTAAGTGGGGTAGGAGTTTATTATTTTTTAACATGATCAGCACCACATTATATACTTTTTCCATTTTTCGGGTGTTGCAGTATTCCCTTAGAATAAAAGCCTGTTTCCTGCTCAACAAAATAACTGCTAACATCCCACTGAAGATCTTTGTTGGAAACAAATCGATGACCTCGTAGAGTTTTTAAGGTTCTGAATAATGTTCATTACACATTAATTAAGAAATTAATTAATAAGTATAATTAAAATTAACATGAATAAATATTTTACTATTTAAAAATTAAGTTTAGAAAAGTATTTCCTGAAAATTGTATTCATAAAAATGAACAATTGCACAAATTTCAAAAGATTTAATAAACATAAGAAAAATCCTTTTCTGAGACATATGTCAAGTAAAGTTTAAAGCCCATTTAAATATCCAGGTCAAAAACCGAAAACATAACTTCTATAAAATAAGGAAATGAAGAATATTGGAAAAATAACGTTTTATCAGTGAAGTAAAATAAAGTTACGCGATTGGTAAAATCACATTTACAAATTGGTTGTCATACAAACCCAAAAGATTATATAAGGGCTAACTTCAACAGTTTCGACGTCTTTAGGTAGAATCCAGTCTTTTCGCGATAACTAGGCCCATGGTCCAGTTATTCGATCATGTCCTAAGTGCTGATGTATTGCCGCGAAATTATAAACGAAGGCAGCTGATAAATAGAACTCACTTTATCAATTAAATGAAGCACATAGGAGTCCAGCGTAGACCTTTTGAAGTTTAAATTCAAGCACAAGCAACGCCGAAGATTCATTTGAATGTAAAGTCTATTAACTATATTCAATTGAAAACCACAACGAAAACAAATTCCCTTCCTTTGAAAAAGCAATTAATTTGGAGACAACCAACGAATGTAAACCAATGTAAGAGAAGTTGAAATTGATTTTAAAAAAAACTAGTGAATGAATTAAGCCTTGATTTGTTCCCTAAATTAAAGACATTGAATAAATTGAAATACTTTGTAAATTTATCTTTATTTTATTTATTTAAAAGAGCTTCACGCTTACAACTATTTATTTGACATCATTAAAGCCCGAAATTCGGAATTGTATTATTTTAGATATTGAATTTTGATTCATTAATTGTGAATGATGTTTCATGTTTTAATTAATAGACCGAGTTCGTTTCCTCTCTGATTTTTAAACCCACCAAAAAAGGTACATGTTTACAATTAAGTAAAATTTCCTTTTCAGAGTTCAATGATACATTTCAAAAAACAGGTGGTAACTATCTGTGTTTTACAACTCAAGATAGTTAAAATTTACTGTTAGTTGTGTTGTTAATTTAAATGATAACGCTACCAGCAGTAAATAATAAATATCACAAGCCTTAATTAAGTGTCATATCAAACAATAAATAATAGTCACAGGCGGCATATCGGAGTTATATGCTGAATAATTTAAACCAAAATCATACTTTTTGCATTAAAATTTGAATAACTAGTGTTTTATGTACTCTTACATTGCCATGGAGGAACAGAACCCCATTTTTCGGCATATTCGGACGATGAAACATAATTACGAGAGGAAATAAATATTTGCCATTGAGACTTAGGTGCAAGAAAATCTAACAAAAAAACTTACGAAAATCATTGAGCAGCTATTAGCAAAAGCAGGATAGCCGTAATGATTTAAAATCACCTACTGGAGATGAAGTTGAAGAAGAAGTTAATTTCGAAGGAACTGAAGATTAAGTTTGAGAAAGAAGCCTAGCTAAGCTTTCCGAAACAGTTACCGCAACTTAGGTCTAGGAATTACAGGATGAAGGATAGCATCAAGTGAATAGTAACAAGGTATGAACTTTAAAATCTTGATCGTTTTACAGGAAGTAATTAAGACTATTTTCAATTATTGCAGAATATGATCTGCTTTTGGAAGATATGAATGCTCAGAAAGTCTTCTCATATAAGATCTAAAGGGCGAACATTTCACTACAGATGAATAAATCAAAGAAGCAGTTCGGGTATGCCGAAAAATAGTTAAATGATAATACCATTTGTCCAAAAAAGAATCCTTTTAGAACGTATGCTTCCTTTGTTGCGAGCAATGTAACTTAATTTTGATGTACTCTCGACTTTTATGTTATATTTAAAAACTTGTACAGACTCTACGTTGGCGTAATTATACGAAGGTCACAATAAAAATCTTTGAATACAACAAGAAGAAGAAGACCGTAGATTAATTTGTAGTTTTTCAGACTACTTTACCTCCTTAACGATATTTACGTAATAATTTTTTCAGAGTCGCTTCCATCTAAGTAACAAATTTGATTACGCTTGTCCGAAATCAACCTTCATTTTTTTATTGATTGTTTGGAAATAGTATTGAGTTGTCAGAACTAAATCTTGGTTATAGCAATTTGATCCCTGATTTTGCTAAAAACTCGCGTAACTGGATTTAATAAATGCCACAGTAATAATTTCTCATCGATTTTATTTCCAATGAAAACAGACGTGTTCGTCTGTCCTTTTCTAAAAGGCACTATTTAATATTAACATTTTTTATCCTACACTGAAAGTTCACTTCAAGCTTCTTTTTTCTAATATAGTGGTAAAGTGCCGGAATTTTTAGGTGGCACTTGTATATGCAAGCTTCTACTGTTTTCCTATTTATTAATATGATTGTCACTGTAATTGTTATTAACAATTACCAATATAAAATTAAACCCATTTTCACGAAATGTTAACAGTATTTTTAAATTACAACACATCGTGAAGATTTTGAAAAAATTAGTTATGCGCGGCACATTTTCAACAATTAAAAATCTTGTGGTTTCTCTTAATCCCAGTTCTAAACCGCAGATTTTGCTTTAACAACTAACCACAAACATTCACTTGCTTTTAATGCTCTAATGTTTCCTTTATTTGAATCGTTAACAATATTTTTAATAATTAATTGCTAAACATGCCATTAAAATTATCAAATATTAGTGTGTTAATATTAGGTTATATTTAGTAGTCACTATAACATTTACAGCTGACTAAATTAAATATTAATTTTTATATTGTAAAACAAAAAATAATAATTAGTTTCGCCAACTGTACATTATTTGTACAAAATTCTCATCGTTGCAAACGGATCTTATTTTATTAATGCTTAGTTAATTTTTAACAATAAATTATACATATCTATTGAATGCTGGGAAATTAACGAAGATAATCCAAAGAGTATCTACAATCAAAACAAAATTTTTGGACAGCTAAGGTGGTAAAAAAATTTTTGCCTCAAATAATAATAAACAACTATCTCTTACTTTAAATTCAGTTTTTAGTCATACACACGCGGAAAAGAGGTGGCCGTATACCGGATGGTTCAAAAGATTCGAGCTATTTAAGGGAGCACTAATAAAATGTTTTATTTTACAGGTGATATGAATCGTGCTGACAAGAGTTTGTAGAAAACTAAAAGATTTAATGTATACTAATGGCCTTGATGAATTCAGGCGGATACTTAACAAAGTTTCTTCAACAAAGATAAATATCAAGATTTCAGTAAACAAATTTTGTAGAACAGGGGGGTATATTTGATGAAAAACGTTGAGAAGAGACTGTGTAAAATACTGTAAGCAATCTAACGTAACCTAAAATCCTTTACACACAAACCTAGCACGTAGTTGGGTGCATCCCAATCCGATGTTCAAAGAACCTTGTGCTTTAAACATAAGAAACGTACTTATTGAAGGCTATTGGCTTGCCACGATCTGCTGCGGACTGGAACTTGGGGATCTAATAGATCGCGTCTTGTATACATCGTGATAAGCCATCGCAACAGTCGAATATGAACTCATGAGCACCAACAAGAGACCGTTGAGTGAGAAAGAACTAGACTTGGTGTCTGATTGAATTTCACCTTCTTTATCAATTTGTTGATATACGAGATGTATGTTTATTTTTAACATAGACAATCAAAAACCTTCCCTCTTGACGTCATACATTATTTAAATATACATTTATGCCTAGTACGACTTGAAATAAACTTTTATCATTAGCTGAATCAGTTAGACTTTGTTAGACTTTGGTGGTTCAATGGCTTCATTAGTTAGGACACATTTCGTCCGAAAAAATGCTAACGTTTTAAACACAATTGGTAGATGTCCCGTCCTGTTTGAATCATTTATTTTCAGGTACTGGTTGATCGATAATTTCCATTAACCTCAAGATACACCCCTCAGCACCCACAGACGTTTTTTTCTATTGATGGTGTATAACAGGTCAAAACTATTTAGAACTTAGAAAATTGTAAGTCAAAAAATCTGGTGTGAAACAACACACGACTTTCTCTTACGCACATAGATATGACAATAATAGTGTCCACAAATGATTAGATTATTGTCTACGTTTATT
>JAHWXV010420496.1:0-12027 GCA_024586415.1 Phrixothrix hirtus
AAAAATAAAAATCGACGTGTCCGAGGATCTTGGCCGTACATTTTCGAGCTATTAATTGTATGGATTATTCCACCCAAAACTTCCACACGGTATATAAATAAAAACAATTTCTATAGAAACTTCGTTCATATGATATCATGCATTAAATTACACCTTAAAAATTATAGTACTACTACTACTCCCAATCATGCCATTCCCTTAGCGGGGTAGGCAAAACCTAATAACAAGCCTCCACCTTCACAACCACAGCATGCACCTATATACCAATCCCTTTCACTACCGCCGCTCTTCACCACAACTCCCAGCACTCTACAGTATCCACACCATCCAACTATTACCTACCAATCCTACTATCTCTGGTAGAGATAGTAGAGATAAAAATTATAGACTTTCCGTTAATTACTTTTATGATAATAGATAAAAGGTTGTACAATATTCGTACAGTAAACGATCCCATCGCGTATCGTAATCTTGTACTTTACGATACTTGTATGGTAAATAACTGTTACATGTCAGAAAAGTTTTTCACAAAACTATCATTTTTATGAAATAAAGTTTTGATAATATACCAATCCGAAAGTTTTGGTATACATTTTAAAAATCTAGAATGTACTGAAATTAGAATTTCATTTTTTTCTATGATAAAAGTGGTAAGTGGAGGAAAACCATGAAATAAGAAATAATTTCTGTATATTTTGATATAGATTTTTAGTGTTCACTTTGCTATTAACATTTATTTATAAAACGATGGGTACGACGTACATAAAGTCATCTATAACAGCTGGTGTATTATTAGCGGTAGCTATCAATATCAAGCAGTTATAATGACATATGAGGGAATTACGAATTCATAACTCCCGCTAATAATGCCCCTGCTGTTATAGTTATAAGTAAATAATAACGAAGTGAAAAATAAAATTTTCTATGCATCACTGGAGTCACTAGATGATAACGCCCATCGAGCGACATTCATCCCTAGGACAAAGACCGACTAGATGAATTCGTCACTCCCCGTCGTTATTATCTACATACTTCTCTTGCTGCATAAATAACTGTTGTATTTATATTTTAGAGTACATAACCAGAAAAGTGGCATATAGTTAATATATAAAATTTACCTTTTATATACCTAATTTGACAACTGTCACAATTCACTGCAAAATTTACAGTAAATTAGTGTTTTTCCGGAATATGTTTAAACATATCAAAAAATTTTGATATTCGTGTGGTATTACATTTCAAGCCCTTGATCTGCTTTATAAAACTCGGCTGACACCTCGTTCTGTAAAAAGTGACCTCGGGCCTGAAATACAGTGTGATAGCGCACTTATGTCAAAAATGACTATTTTTACACTGGTTTAAGATTAATTAAATTTATATAAATGGCTTTATGTAAATCTGATTGTATTCATTTCATATTGCTTGAAATGGAACTACAGTATAACTTTGTTATAACAAATATGGAAATTGAAAGAATTTGATTCGTTATAAGCGATTTTTCACTATAACAGAACTATTGAAAATATATGCTAATGCACTTATACGAGCTATAAATTAATACTGAGTACAGCAAATATTCGGCAGGGTGATCAAAGCTCAACTAAATTACCAAACTTTCAGCAAAATTTCCGTAAATCTTTACTAACTCATGCAACTGGAAGCATGCCGAAGTGAAATTCTTCGCAGCCGATTTTAATTTTACAATTCCTATTGCGTCTTTTCACCATGTAGCACTGCAGAGATAAATGGATGTACATTTAAATATGTGAAATAAATCTTAACCAAATTTTTTCTCCACGCTTTGCGGTGTAGAGCCGCTATTAAATGAGCGACAAGTTTTGCGGAAGTTTTAATAAATTTTTGACAATTTCACTGATCCTTGAAAATCCTCGACAGATTATGGAGAAGTAAAACGTTCGTATCTCATTTAAAGATAACTTTATGTATGCATAAAACCACATATAAATTGGCCTGCATTTAAAAGTTACGGTGCGGCGCGCCGTATTTCACAGATGAGCGACAAGCTTGACAAGCCTGACCGAATTCTTGACGCGTATTTTAAAACTTCCTTATCAGTATATCTATATATGTTATGTAAGTAAATACATTTTTTTGTCTTCTTTGTTGATTGATTCTCAAACTTAGTCTTTCCAAATTAAGTTCATTATAAAAGATGGTAGAATTTAATTTACAATAATTAAATTGTTCGTTATTTCCAACCGTTCGGTATAAATGGGTTTGTTAAAAGCAATCGTAAAATGTACGTTAATAAATGTAAATCAAATATACATACTTTATTTATTAAATTATAAACATCAAGAGGTTTGTACTAACAATTACAAACACAAATTGAAATTACTTACTATAAACAGCTGCACGTGAACATATTTCATTCACTAGTAAACCCAAATTGCTTTAGAAATGCGTTACTGTTTTCTATTTGTAGTTTTCAATTAAAATAATTAAGTTTTATAGAAAAGAGATGAAATTGATCTGAGTATAACTCACGAGAGCACAATAAATTAAATTATGTAAAATTTCAGTTTTAGTTGCTGCTTACAACTTCAGCAAATGAAAAATATGAAACCTCGGCTCTCATGTACTACTGTCAAGAGAAATGGAATCAAAATTAAAGCTGAGAAATTACAGTTTATTGAAAATAAATATTTTTTTGCACTCCTGGAATTAAAACGCTACATTTAGTCACTTATTTCCATGACTAAAATGACACTTTTAGTCTCAAAGGATTAAAACTTTACTTTAGTCCTAAGGGACTTACTTTAAATCTCGCGTAAACAAAGTATATCCAACAACAAAAATTACTCCATTAAAATTACATATTTCTGAAAGTGTTACTCTAGCTCTACGTAAATAAAATTTAAATAGCATTTGTCGTGAAACATACTTTGATAAATCGAATGTCAATGTCAAAAATATCTAATTTTAGTTTCTTTGGCCGTTTTAATTTTTAATTATTAGAAAGTGCAAAAAATAATGAATCTACCTCAGGACTAAAGTGATTTTTAATCCCTCGAGAGATTACTTCTCTCGTTTCCCCCTCGGAATTAAAAGAGGCGCTTTAGTCCCTTTGAATATGATATACTACTATCTGTCCCTTTTTATCGTGACATGAAGTTTATTTCTCGATGACGATTAAAAAGTACCTTAGTCCTGAAGTATATAGGTTATTTATACACTTTTAAGGAATTTGAAATCTAAAGGCTTGAAGAAAATAAAATTGTTCGATTATGACATTGAAAGTTCATTCGATTTATTTACGAAGCGCTATAGTAACGCTTTCAGCAATATGTAATTTTAATTGGTTAATTTTTCTTATTGTCTTGGATTTACTTTGTTTATGCGGGATTTGAAGTTCTTTAATACCCTTGGGACTAAGGTAAAAGTTTAATCCCTTGCAATTAAAAGTGTTGCGTTAGTCTTGGAAACAAATGACTAATTGTGGCGTTTTAGTCCCGGATGTGTAAAATATACTATTATGGCAGAAACTGACTTTATGTATTTAATTTTAACGAATTCGTTTACATTTTTTGGAAACGTGTAGGCAAATTATGAAAAATGAAACCAGTTATTTACAAATACGCAAAATTAAACGATAATAGATATGTAACTTTTATTAATAAGTCCTCTGTAAAATTATTGATTGGTTAAGGAATGATAAAACTAAATAGTACCGGATTTAATCGGGTAGAAATTATGGAATGAGATAAATTATTTGACAGCAAAGTTTATACTATAGAATGTAGTTAAGCACGGATCACAAGAATAAATGAGATAAGATGAATCTCTTCGCTAATAACGACAGAGAGTATGTACGAGATATTTCCAAATCGTTACTTAAAACACGTTAAACGCTATAAATGGTATTACGAATAACATTGTGAAGTAAATGACTGCAAGAACATTTAAGAATTTATATATGCATTTTTTTCGCAGTTTATGAATATACTTCAGTGAGTAATTAAAACAACCGAGCACTGTTATACTATTACTTCAAAATTAACACAGCATGTGTCAATTTAAAATTAAAGCCCTTAACAGACTTTAAAGTACATTATTAAAATACTAACGATTATCCAATATTCCCAACTTAATTAATTCTATAGTATTTTGGAATACTGTTATCGTGATGTTTTATGCCGGCTTAATATTAATAGCATAGAAGCAGCTACTTACATGTTTATTGGTATACGGTTAAAATTTATGTTTAGTTAAATCAAAATTATACGAAGAAATTTTAAAAGACAATTATATTAACAGTGAGTTATTGTTAATTGAAATATATAATTGATTTAACTGATTTCGTTGTGTTTTATAGCAAAGATAGATATTTTGTTCAAAACATTGCGTTTATTTCAAATTTTTCAGTTCAGTTATTTATTGTTTAATAATTGAATTAATTTTAATCCTTTGACAACGTTTTAATTTTTGGTCTCTGCAAAGGTTTATTCATTGTCAATTATCAATTAATAATTATTTTCTTATTTTAGTAGCGTTTGAGATTTTGATAAACAATATACAGGGTGTTTTGCATAATATGACATTCCTTCTAGGGATTGAAAGAAGATCATACAGACACCACAAAATGCGTAAAATTAAAAGCTATACGATTACCAAAAATTCTTTTTATCTAATAATGTGTAACGAGTTGCCTATGATTGTATTAAGACCTACCTAAAGTAGGTATCAAGTTGTAAAAAATGCGCTTCGCTTTACAGCTGTGTAGGCATAACTCGATTCGTTTCCTTTGTTTCACATAATTGAGAGAATTTAGTAATAACAATCTTCAACAATATATTTATTAATAACTGACAAAAATAGTTTTTAGTTATGCATCGTATCAAGAAAGGGTGTTAAATGTGGCAATTTGAAATTTAAAATAAATGTAAACATCTGTTTAGTTGTAAAATCACAGTGTAACCTGAACAAATTTAATAAATAATGCCTTGTTTAGGCAATTTAGCGTACATTCAAGTTTCTTTAATTCTTTAATTTCTTTAATCGTTTTGGTATTCGTATTGATTTTAATTTTACGCATATTGTGATATCCTTTCTCTCCCTAATAGGAATGCCATATTACGTGAAACACCCTGTATAAAAACATAATACGAAGAGTAAACCTGGGTTCGATATATAATACATTTTGAAAATAAATGAAAATAAAGCGTCACATTTCTCAATCCTTAATCGTGTGTTATATTAGGACAGATTTTTGTGTTCCAATTAAATTTATCTGACAATATTATAAACGTTTGCTGCGTATCATAATCAAACAAAAACGACAAAACGTTTATGTGGAATTTTAACAGGAAAAATATAAATTTACCGATGTGGACATGGCATTATAAAAAACACAACGAATATCTTTAAAAAAAGTGCATTATTAAATAATATTCTATAATTATATAATTACATATTGTTTTATACTTAAGGTGAGGAATATAAGTTCCTGAAATATATGATGCTTTAAAATTGTTACATTTTATATTTCTTCCCATGTGTAAGAACTATATTTGGTAAAGCAGGTTCTGTCTTTGATACCAGTGAAAATATAATTTTATAAGCAATTAAAACTTAATATTTGTTATTTTAAAAATAATGTGATATATTTGTTACTTTGGCAGGATAATATTAAGATATAGGGTTATCGAAAGTTGCTAAAATTTACAATGGAGTTATTTTGACATATAATTTTTAACTAAACATTTATTTTGTTTTTAGTAAAGAAACAATACCATCATAACGAGAAAACATTTTAACTTTGACATAAATGGAAATATGTATGTACCATACATAGGGGAATAAAAATATAGTCGTAATCACCAAAGAAAAAGGCTCGTCATAGGTTAGCTGAATTTAGTACAGACGATCATGCTTAGATAACGAACATTAGAAATATAAAACAGACAGAGATGAAATTATAGATTGATGTCATTTCGTGTCGAATCTCAGTCGACGTCTTTTGAAGCACCGCCAATGTATTTCGTAAGTATTTGCTTGCACCAATCGATAGAGGTATCTTTTTCAGATGTTTTCAACTTACTTGGGATCCAACGAGGACAACCCTTTTTCACGACTAAATTTTCATGCAATATTTTGTAAATTCTACTCCAACTAATGTATAAGGTTGACTCAGTCTCATAGTATGTCATATGACGATCTTTCATTATCAGTTTTTGCATGGCATCAATGTTTTCTGGCACAACAACTGATTTTGGACGTCTTTTACGACTTTTGTCGATGAGCAAACGGCGGCTGCGATTAAATTCGTTATACCAGCGTTTCACAGTGGCATAGGAAGGGGATTCATTGCCAAAAGTGGAAGTAAGTTGATTGCTACAATTTTATATAGAAAATTCACGTTGAAAATCGCACTAAAGCATTGCACGAAAATTTTCACGAATGAATTCCATTTTTACGTTGAGGCACAATTTTCAAGTCACTATAAACACCACTAAGCCCGCTAAAAGTCAAAATGTTCAGAATAAGGTTATGTTCAAAAATATCAATGTTATATGGCGTCTTAAATACGGAGTGTTGCTAAGGCTTGTAATACAAGTGGTAGAAAGAGATAAACTTACATGAAATTGATTCGTATGCAGAATTCGATAAAATACTTCTCGTACTTGACTAACGTAGTAATAAACAGAATATAGTACATAACCTATCTATTTTACTTGTAATTTGTTGTATTCTTAACTTCAATTATAAACAGAAAAAAACAATTTCTTTAATATGCCTAAAATTATTAAATAAATATTACACAACAGTTGTATTAATAAACAGCTAATAAAACATTTCGCTAATCAGAATTTTATGCAGAACTTTTGTATTACAAATTTTTGAAACTATTACCTGATTTGACTCATATTTAAAATCTTATTTCATATGAATTTCATTTATAATTAGCCTTCTTCTTTGGTGATTACCACTATATTGGTAGATTTGCATTCATCTAATTATTTTTGTTAAAATTAGGATAGTATACGAGTATAGCATTAATTCGCGATATATTTTTCACCTTCATTAATAGTATATTATGATACAAGTGTATAAGCCAGGCTTTAAAGCACGCGCAACCGGTTTAAGGGCACCACGCGTAAGCGAAGTCTAGTTGCCTAGTAACCTCTAAAGCACGGCGTGTTTATACAGGGTGAGTCAGAAAAGTGTTGTTAAGTGAGCGTATATTTTTGTTAAATAGAATAGTCTACATTGTTTTCCTGAAAATTATTATCTCAATAGCCTTCTATTCATTGTAAAATCATCAGTATCAAAGTATTTTGAAAATAACATCTATATTTCAAATTCACCAAGATCTAATAGAAGGCGATTTTGAAAAATGAGACAATTGTTGGGGTGGGCACAAGATAAAATGTAGAATAACATCCACTTTTTAGAAATGCGCTGTTTAATGATGAAGTGGTATTTCATAGAATTATATTTTTTAATGGGCATAATTTTCATTATTATAGTACAGAAAACTACCATTTAACACAAAAAAATTTTTATCAACATAAATGGAGTTTGGACATTTAGAAAGGAGTTGTAAATTACGTAATAAGACTGTAATTTTTCGAAGGTGATATAAATAGAGATCATCTTCATAATTTCCTACTCGAAGGCTTTTCTCGATTAATACAAAAGATAAAAACAAATACGATGATATATGTGGTTTCAGATGGATGATGTTCCCCCACCTTGGCAGAAATGTACGCAACTGTATCGAAGCATTAGTGAATTGGCAGAAATAATCGTGCTATGTATCCACTTAGATGGCCAGAATTAGCTAGAATGGATTAGTTCGTACGTTAAATCACAAACCTATAAAAAACAAGATACTACAAAGGAAGATATGAAGACTAAAATTACGCAAGCTATCTTGAACATTACACCATTAATGTAGAGAAATGTTAAATAATAACTTAATAAAAGAATTTAAGAATGTTCAAGACAAAATGGGCGGCATTTCGAGCATTTCTATAATTTTGTGTTTATTGTGCATTTTTCAATTTTGATTTCATAATTTTATATTATCTTGAATGCCTCAAATTCTGATTACGAATTATTATCGTTGCTTTTGTTAAATTTCTTCCTTATTCTATCTTTGTGATTGATCACGAGTTTGAACTAAAAATACGTGGTCTTTCATTTAAAATACTAACAATCTTATTAATACAATTTTCTTAAAATTTTCAGCAAAAACAGGGGGTTTATAAAAGCAATTGATAATAAATAGTACCATATGGGTATCAAAACGAAGTTTGTTTTATGCTTTTCCAAACTACCTGTAAAAATATAGGATGTTCCACTTAAAAAAAAAGAAATAACTAATTGGCTTTCAAATTTCAAATCGTTGAAAGATAAAACTTACCACTTTATATGTATATTAATTTAAAATATTCTAGGAAATTATTACTACACTCTTGCCATTACTAACCACAAAACCTAACTAGGATATGTTGGTAATTACAAGAGATATTTAAATTTTAACGGACTAATGAAATTTCCTAAATTTTGAGTATAAAATTAATTTATCGGCAATGATGCAAATATTTGTAAAGTAATTTACACAATTAATAGAGGGCTTTGGGGGTATAATTTTCTGGAAAAAATGTTGGTTGTTCGGTATAAAAAAACCAACTCAATCAGCCACAATTTTCTGACTCACTCTTTATGAACTACATTATTTTAAAAGAGGATAACTCTTCACCCCACTAATTATATATTGTTCAGTTATTTCTAAAACACTACAATAAACTAATCAAACAATTGTGGGCCTATATGGACACCCTGCATACTTTAAAAGTGATTCCAGTTTGTAGAGTTATGAATTTAGACATTTTGTCATATCTAGAAAGCAAGCTAGGAGTGTCGAAGAACTTTCTTTACACTAACGGTATATTTTGCAAGAAACGCCAAATATGCCATTTAGTTGTATTAAACAAAAATCTAAAATGTACTTATTTTTACAGTTCAAAGCGCATTACTTATTAAAATCAGGTGTACATTTCAAAAAAACGTTAAAAAGGCATATTTATTAGTATTCAGATATGTTTAAAACAATATTGAAGTATTATTAATTAATATTTTACTCTGTAAGGTTTTGTTTGTGTAATTTCAGATGTAGGGGAAGCTTTTGTAAATAAGGATCTTAATTTAATTTAAAGTAAAGTAAATATTTGGAACATGAAAATCAATATGGTTTTTAATGAATATAGAAAGGGAAAGTACATACAACCCTTTATTTTTAAAACTACCTTCTAATTAATTACAGAAAGTACAACTTAAAGTTTGTAACCTTTGTAGCCATACAATGTATACTCAGTTTGCATTATAAATCGTTTGCAACAACCACTGTAGTTTCGCTGATATTGCAGTGAGTGCAACACATACTGTTATTAATAGATTATTTTTTAAATTTCTCATTATGGATTATTAAAGTAATTCAAAACTGGTCAAATAGTGAAGCCTATATATTGCTAAGATAGTGGATTCGATTACATCATTCAACGTTAAATTATAGAATTAGCATTTTACGTTAGATCATTACATTTCGTTAGTCGAATGACGAGTACCGATGATGCTTATGTTAGTACAGTCGAAGTTTAATTTTATTTGTAAAGATTGTTAATGCATTGAATTTTAAAAGTTAATATCACATACTTCAAATTGATTGGTTGTAAATTGTTCACTCACGGATGGTCATATTTAATTCTGGTATTCAATACTGTGATGTTTGTTAGACATCCAATGACAATGTAATAGAGTGGCTTGTGGCTGTATAGGTTTACAGAAGGAATGATTTCAGTGTAAGAATACTATCTGAGATGCTAAGTTTGAATTATTTAGATTTTTCTGATACACTGATGGTTTTGCTGACCCCTTAGTCTTTATTGATAGGCTCCTGCACAATAAATTCTGTAATATAAAGTTAGAGCTAGACGAAATTGTTATTGAAAACCTGCACTCATTATGGTTTACGTTCTTCAACGATCTTTTTCTAAGGATCTCTGCGCCCATGACAGTGTGTATTGTAATGATCTGATATCTCTTCTTGATTGCGGTCACTGTAAGACTATTGTTGAGTTATTATTTACAGTTAATGAGGTTCTAGAGTTGGTCTTGATAGAAATCCGTTTTAGCGCTATTGATTACTATTGTTAATAAAAGCGATGGATATCCTTTGTCTTTAAAGTATTCGTCTTTGCAAAGAATATTTTACTATCGAATAGAAGAGGGTGGGGATCACATGACTTGACAAATTGAAGAAGCAGATTCGACTTATACCCCTATTGCTTTTTTCGGATAAGTTACACAACAAAGTTGAATTTTAGAAGATTGTTATGAACTTCCAAGTAATACCATTAATTCAGTAATTAATTTTCAAAATATTTGTTTTGTTGTTTTAAGTAATCATTAGCCTCACTAGAAATGTCTCGTTCAATAGAGAACGCAGTTTGAAGTTTTTAATAACCATGTCGAATATAAGGGGATTGACACTGATTATTTTTGAAAGCCTTAGGGCCAGTACTTTCAACTCCGGTTACATGTAATCCTCGGTTAATATCCATAATAACCATTGTCATCACAATAGTAACCAAGGCAAATAACTGCTGATTAAATTTAAAGGGAAATGAAAGTACCGGCCCTTAGTCTCATACAATTAATCATGCTTATAACGATATATGTTTGTCAAGGACCAGTTCTTTTCTGTAACAATGGAGTTTGCAAGGTATCATCTTGGAGCTTATCAATAGAAATATTGCTGACGATAAATGGTTTGACTGAATCGTATTACATCATTGTGGAGGAAATTAACGCAACCTTTACTAACTACTAACTTATCGTGCTATCAAGTTCCCCTACTAAATGTTTTGAGGGTCTGTGATCACGTGCTTGGGAATTCTGTGTGTACTCCAAGTGAACTGGTCGCTACAAAATAACTCACTTAGAACAAAACCAGCCGGTTTGGTTTCATATAGTTTGGAGGTCATCACGCTTTCTAGAGTATTCCGCATAATGGCCGTGTTCTTCAATATCAACCTTCAAGCTCACTTTCTTACTTGGCCATTATCGTTTAAAAAAGAATCATTTGGTCTAAGTATCATGTCTAATTCCGAAGAAAATGGAACGAACTCTCCACAACATTTCCAGTGTTTCTGGATCATTTATTTGTCAATCAGAACATTTATCCTTAAACCAGTTATTGGTCATAGTGTAATTTATCGAGCGTAGATTTAAGAAGCTAAAAATTTGCAAGTCTACTTCATTAAGCTACTGGATACCATTCAAACACATTCCCTGTTATCCATCATTTGGGGGACATACGAATCAAGTTGCTGCAGTTTCAACGGCAGTAGCTATTTTGCTTCCACTTGTCAGGAGTAGTTTGCGCGCTATGGCTTATTAACGCGGTCGCTAATCAAACTATCATCATCATTTTTTGAACATATTGAGTCAGCGTATTAATACTTCTCCAGCTGTCTGCTGCAGTCCTTTTCCCAAATAAACTCTTGTTTGAGATGTTCTCCTAAAGTATCAGTTATCGGTGTTCTCGATTTTCGTCGATTTAGGACTTCGGCTTGTTCAGAAGCTGTTTTGTCGAGCCGATACCCTTTTACTGTGTAACACTGCGTGCATATTCTTAGTTCTTTAGCATTATTACTTTCTTTTGCATTATTTACAATTAGATCGCAAGATTTAGGCAGCTAATTCAACCTTACATTTGATCATAAATTTGACCGAAGGTTAGTGGTCAGTTGTCTAGAGTAAATACGTTAGGGCAACGTTTAGAAGAGTTAATGTATTTAGGGATGTTACACCCTGTTCATGCATCGCTAACAGGAAAACTTCAAAGAATAATGACGACCGCTGACTACTCCTCTAGAATAACAGCGGAAGCAGTAGGTGTACTCATATATATATATATATATATATATATATATATATATATATATATGAGTACACCTACTATATATATATATATATATATATATATATATATATATA
>JAHWXV010420500.1:0-12045 GCA_024586415.1 Phrixothrix hirtus
GAAATTATTTTATGATCGTAACTTTACAAATTTAATAAAGACCTGCAACGTAGATCATTATTCTACGTACAGCGTAAAGAAAGCAACAACGGTAGAGCGTGTAATTAAGACCATTCAACTAGATTTGAACAAAGCATTTAGCCTTCAAGGACATTATCGATGGATTGACATATTAGTTGATATAAGACATAATTATAATAATCGTAAACATCCAGCTATTGGTATGAAACCTGCAAATGTAGCTTCTAAACCTAACCTGGAGAGCGTCACTAGTAATTTAAAGATATTTGGAAAGAATCTTTACAAAGTAGAGAATGTGGTTAGAAAGTAAATTTAAGATTGCATTTGATAAGGGTTATACAACAAATCGGTCTAGTGAACTATTTAAAATAAAAAAAAGTTCAAATAACAAATCCTCCAACTTATCTGTTAAACGATATCCAAAACCAACCTATCCTGGGAGACTTCTATAAACAGGAACTTCTGAAGACTGCCCATGAAGATATCTATCTATTTACAAAGGTTTTGAAACGTAAAGGAAAGAGAGTATATGTAAAATGGTTAGGCCTTCCTAATCCTACCTGGGAAGCTGCATCGTCCTTACTTATTTAGCTTTTAAGCTCTTATATGTATTATAGTTAAGTAAAATAAAAACAATTTAGGTAAAAGGGTTTTATTTCAATTATACATTATGATTATCATCTGTACCATAGTTATAATTATTAATAGTAACATACTCTGATACATCAATATGAGGTGATAATTCTAATGAAAAATTTCTTAAATCTAGTTTAACCAGTCCAGTAATTAATTCCTCTTTAAAAATTTCCGACTTAAGGTACCCTTCGGACGATCCTTTTTCTTTACCATATTTAGTTGCTAAAGCCAAACATTCTTCTTCAGTTGGTGAATCAATTTTCCAAATTCCGTAAACAACATACTAATATACAAAGCGCTAGTCAAAGGAGCATTCTATAGTCGAACGAAGTTACGAACTTTTCTGAATATTTCTTTAACATGACTGGTTGGGAATGGTTTGATCATTTTATGCATAATTTATAATGACCCCGTGCTAACGTATCAATACTATTATCTAAAATACTTCGTTTATTATCAAATGAAGCTAACACAAGTTTCTTTTGTTTTACTGTATATAAATTGTGATTGATCGATTTAATAAATTTTTGAGGCCGGAATACTTTGATATCATTCATTAAACTACTAAAACAGTCATCAAACGTAATTGTATTAGCGATTACAGGACCAACGATACCCTTAGCCTTTTTAGTTTCTTTACTATTACCATCAATGGGAATACTGTCCATTTTCGATTTTAACCCAACGTATTCAGTAAATAGTTTACTGTGATATTTGTCTTTCATTGTTCCAAAAACCTTCTTGTTCACCCTCTCGATACCGTATCTATTATTTATTAGATATTCAGAAGTATCAAATTTATTTAAATTATGTTTGTTAAAGCATAAATGTCATCACAAACGGCTTCATAAACAAAGTGATCGGTATCTGTATAGAGATGATTTAAATCGTTTGGATTACACCTTTTCAACATAAAATTTTACTGAAAATCGTACATATATTCTTTAAGGATATCCAATATGCGCATACCAATGTATATTGGTCTTTCAAAGCTAATTTTGGTGTTGTTTGGTTCAAATATTGGAGGGTTATTATTAAAAATGGTTCTACAATGAAAATTTGATAAACTTATGTAATGACAGGCTCCATATCGACCACCCCATTTAGAAGCTAATTTGATAATTCTGTACTTCCCAAGGTTTTCAATAGTTTTACCAAATATTACAATATTCATCAATTTATATAGTTCTTCAGAAAATCGTTTGTAGCTGGTGTTTATAATTCAGTGTTCAGATTTACATAGATTTTTAGCAAATAAGACTGCTTAAATTGTGTTACTCTGTGAATTGCTGTAAGTTCATGACCTGCAATTAAACATTGTTTAAGATAATTGTAATGAACTATGTAACGTCTCTTATTATGCAAATAATCCAAGTAGTTTAGAGTTAGATGGTTTTCTGTGCTCAGATCAAAATCGAAGGATGTCCTGTAGGTCATGCAACTCTTTAGGTTATTTTAGGGCAACTTCCAATACATATCCGGTTTTTGAACTTGCAAGTAGGGATGTAATACCTAAATTTTTGATTTCTTTAGCGCTATGCCATTTGAAAGCACGCGCTGGCAAAGCCTTACTCATAGCTAGAGCGTATAGATTGTTTACGTCTTAGTGGCATAGATATTTAGAAGGATTGCTAGGATTATTGTTTTTTAAGTATTTATTATTGGCCTTATTATAACGTTTACAGCAGTAGCCGATACCACTTCTAATCCCCCGCTCGACGAAAAGCAAGATGTCCACAACAGAAAGTAACTTAAACTTCACTTTTGTGTACTTTGACATTGCGTCCCATGTAAATCCTGGAATCGTATAATAATGAACGCAATCTAAGCATTTTGTATTATAATAGTTGTTTCGAAATTGCTGAAATACGTCTGCTAAAAGTAATATATCATTATATCATTATATTATATCATTGTATCATTAGATAGAGGTCAAAATATTCACCCAAATTAGAAATATTGAACTTATTCCACACATTTCGAGCATGTTCGTAATCTATCTTAGATAAATTTTTACCAGTTAAACTATTACAAGAGCTTTCCGTAGGAGGAAGTTGTATTTAGTTAAGTTTCTCCCATTTATCTAGAGAGCCACAAGGGAAAACACATTTTCTAGTTAATGCTTATAGATCTTCTTTACTTAAATTAGAGTTCTGTTCTTTTGAAATTTTAAAATCTTCATCCGTTAAATAGGAAACCGTTTACTTAGTTTAGAATCAATAAATCTAAAGGAATCTATGAACTTGTGTTTAATATTTGTATTTTGTTCAGTTTTCTTAAAAGAAATATTTACGGACGTAATACATAATGGTATAACGCTGAACTGGGTTTTACGTAATGTTAACCCATAGATGTTTAATGAAATCGTCGGAGTTAGTTTTAAACATTTTGATATTTGATTTGAACGAATTTTTACGGGGAATTCGATGCCCTATAGGTTTAATACTGTAGAATAATGAGGATACGTAGAAATTCTAGAAGATTTACTATTTACTGGGGATGGATATAGAGCTGATACAATAGGATAAGCAAAACAGGCCTCATCGTGATAATTTGTGTTAATGCAGACACGTTTGTTTTGTATGCTCCGCGGAAGGTTAATATATGAAGAACCTGATAAAAATAGATTATCACGGCTATTTATATTTACATATAAAGAGCTGATCTTGTACAAAGCCCAGGTTGAATCATTTTCCTCAAACTGATTTAATTGATTTTATAAATTTTCGATCACATATGTTTAAAACTAATCGTTTAATTTCTTTTTATCCAAATCGTTTGGCAGTAGTGTAACATTCTTTGCGTTGAACGTAAAATCAGTCAAAACAGGAACACCTTCATCATCTTGACATGGCTTAATAAATTCTGCATGCAATACTGTGTTTACTTTAAAAATGTAATTAAACTTTTTGTATGCATTTCGAGTTCTTGATGAAAATAAATAAAACGAATCCTTTAAAAATTCTTCAACCTTTTTATGCTTCAAGTTAATTACAACACCAGTTCTGAGTTTATTTTTAAACGCTGACTCTATTTCCTATCAACATACCCGGTGAGGCCGCTTTTACCTTTTAGTTTCCTGTTGCGGCTTGGATTGTAATCGATTAAACAATAATTTGTACTGCTTGAGTTGTCTTAATAATGCCTCATAGTGGCGCTTCTCACCAATACTTAGCGATCTATTTTGATGTAAAAATGCTTTAATTGACGTCACGCTCTTTCTGAGCAATTTTAAGAACCTCTTAAGCTTGTCTATCGAAAGAATTCCCTCCTTTTCATAATTTTCACGTAAAATTTCTTTTGCAGTCTTGATTGTTTTCAGAATAGATTTTGAAACGTTTATACCGCTCTAGCTACTAGCATGCATACTTGTGATAATAGTTGTCAGACGTCTAACTTAACAATTCGGTCTTTAAATTAATGTAACTGCCTTTTATGCTTCTATAGATCCTGTTCGGCATATGTCCCTTCCTGATGTTCATTCAATCTATTTTCTGCACTGAGTTTTAGCAACTTAGTTTAATCTGTAAATTCAATTAGGTATCCATTGGCTTACAAAGTTTTTTCCAAGCCGCATAAATTAAAGATGAATTCCCAGAATCGTTTTCAATGAAGTTATTTATATTCTCTCCAATTATGTTAAGGAAAAATGCAACGCCTTCTTCTAATTCGGCAATTACATTTCTACCAAATGGTTTTGTATTTGCAGCGTTCATTTTTGGTATTTTATATTACTTACCGATTTCCAAGTCACATATTTCAATAACTCGTTTAACATCAAGCTTATCAACGTCATTTAATTTCAATAAATCGATCTAGCATCTTCCTGAAATCAAGTTTGAAGCATTTAGACCGTTGATCAGTGAAATTTATGTTAACAATTATTATGTTTTAATTAAATTTTTAGTAAATTCGTTTTACTACAAATAATCTCATTTTTAGACGTTTAAACGATTTGGTCTATGAAATTTGCATTAACTTTTACTATTAATTTGAAAAAAAAACACTTTTAATACTTAATATTACAATTAGCAAGGTGAAACGTTGATCGGGAAAATTACCTTAATTATTATTAATTTATGCGCGTTTCGTTACTTTTTTAATACATCTGTTCCTTTTTGCTATCGAAATGAAATATTTTTTATACTTAACATTACAATTAGTTAGTAAGGTTAATTATCTGAATTTCCCCGACTACCACAGCTAATCAGGACATATGACTTCTCCCGTGATCCTCCGACGAGAGTAGGCCCAGATGGTTAGTATACTTATTATTAATTAATTTTATTGAATTAAATTAAGTTGAATTCCATTGATTTACTGATTTTTCTTGATCCCAGGTAAATTAAAGCATAATTTCCCGAATCGTTTTTGTTGAACCTATTTCTACCCTCATCGGTTATATTCTCCCCAATTCTGCTAGGCAAAAATATAACACCTTATTCTAATTTAGAAGTTACTCTCCTATCGAATGATTTTGTATTTACAGCGTTCATTTTTAGTATTTTATATTGCTTGCCGATTTACAAGTCGCATATTTTGATAATTGGTTTAAGATCAAGTTTACCATCGTCGTTCAATTTTAATAGATCCATAGTATTTGTACAAATACTCTATATCAAAATATCTAACCAAATCAATCTTAATACGTACGTTAATAAATAATGCAGGTCACTAGGAAAGATAAACTTGTAACAACCATTTGCACACTAATTCCTCACTTCAATGTACACTACATATTTACAGCTCGCTAAATACCTTGCGGTGAGCGAAGTATCCGCAAAAAAGTTGTTTAATATACCAATTAATGTGCAGAAGAAACAACAGCTGTAAGTTTAATAACCTAACTTGACGTCGGTATTTAAATCAACTACTTTATGTGAAACAAACACAAATTCTTTTCACACAAAAATAACACCTGCAAACTTAATATATGTAATCTGAATAAATATTGGGTCACAAATCAACAAGCTCCAAGGTTGATAACCTAACTTGACCACAGTAAAATAAATTACCTATTCCTTAAATTTTTATATTTAAATAAAACAGAATCATATAAAATGATAACAACGCATATTCTTCAAAACCTTACCATTTGTAAAAAGAAATGAATAATTTCTGAAGTATAGTAGTTTTAAAACACATTCAGTTATATAAACTGTAAAAGCTCAATAATCCAAGTAACTAATGCTAATTAAAAAACATATATAGGATTAATAATCTAGGAGGTCTAGAAGGCTAATCTTGTTTTAAATATAAAACAAGATATGTAACTATTACCTTTAAAATAATTTAAAGTTTCGTTATGCCTAACAAATAAATCGATAATTTATTCAAACTAGTAAGCTAATTTTATTTTAAACAGATACGCGATATTACTTAAAAATTAGTATCAATAACCGTTCGAAAATTTACTCTAATATAATATTTTGTTCTAAATATAAAACAGATATGCGATAATTACTATTAAAAATAATTTCAATTACCGTATGTTAATTCAAATTAACACAAAGATATCCCATTTTCATTTAAATATTAAATAAAATACATGTAATAATTTATGTTAATTCAATATCAACGTCCGGTCAGGTACAAATTTATTTCAAGATGCTTTTAACTTGTCTTATTCGCATGTATAAACGAGATGTTAAAATTTTAAATAAAATACGTGTAATAATTAATGTTAATTCAATGCTAACGTCCGGTCAGGGTCAAATTTAATTCAAGATAGTTTTAGCTACTTCAATCCCCATGTCTAAAACGAGTTATTAAAATTTTAAATAAAATGCATGTAATACTTTATGTTAATTCAATGTCAACGTCCGGTCAGGATCACGTGTATATTTCAAGATGATTTTAACTTTTAATTCCGCCATATCTATAACGCGATGGAAGTGGTAGCAGAAGTGGTAATGTCAGCTTCAATTTAAAATCATTATACATTTAACCAGCCATGGAACTTGCACATGTGAAGGTCGGCGGTGATTTTAAATGCTAATGGCATTATCAACAATTACCCAGCATATTACGCGTCTTTACCATTATATGATTGGGACATGTTTTATCTCTTCAAACGAGTGCACTTACAAGGAGTGCAATTAGAAATAGTTGTAATCCGACCTGGTGCACCTTTCGAAGAGCTATGGGCTATCCTGAACATCCAAGAATTAAAATTTAATGTAGCATACTGTACTTCATTAAATTAAAACATTAAGAATAACATTAGTAGTACTTTACTGCAGAGGATGACCAGAGTACGTAGGTTTTGTGAAGTAAAACCTACGTACACTAGTTGTTCTGCAAAGGAAGCACCAAAGCTGCCGGTCTTTTCTCAGCAAAAAACAGTCCTCTTCAAGACTAAAAAAGTTTATGCATTACCTATTCTTTATTCTTAAGTAAGTTCTGTTTTTGTTCTAATTCTACCGCACGCGCAGTTCCAACCAGGACATCATCCCTCTCTGACATAGCAAGCTTATATAACTCCATCGCACTTCAAACCAATTTAGTTGCAAACAAAATTCTAGACACCTTCCTACAAACAAAATGACTGCCCGATACAGTCACTCCCATACTTGCTACAAAACACTTTCGAAATGAACGATGACTGCTGCAACCAACAGGCTTCAAACCACCTCCCTACAAATAAAATGGCCGAAAGATATAGCCACACCAACTCTTGCTTCTCACCCAACCCATTTTCAAAATAAAAGATGACTCCGCCTACTTCACAAATGACCGATTGATAATTCCCCCGACAGTTCTCATTTATAACCTGTTAGTTACCTCCCACCACCACACTTCTTGGCGATTTCTTTTACATAGGATAGGTTGCGTCCCAAAGCCCATTTTGCTATACTACTGAAGTTTCGTGTTTCAACGATATAAAAGGAACCAAAAAGTCATTTTGGCGATTACTGTTTCTGTCTTGTGAATGTGAAGGGGACTAAACGTAGCAATTGGCACAAGCGGACATATCCTATCCCATATCTTGGATTCAGCAAGAAGACCTATGCAGCATTGTGAGAAAATACCCATTCCAATATTTAGTAGCCTACCTACAGTTCCAGAGGATAATGTCCAACGTTCATCTGATGAAAAGCTGAGTACTAGACCTAAGCAAGGCGATAGTAATTTTGTAGGGTATTCAGCACACCCCGAGCGCTTTAATCAGGAAGGGTTATATAATCTTATTAGAGATTTGCACCTTCCAAAGGAGTCTTCGGAGTTGCTTATCTCCAGACTAAATGAAAAGTTTCCTCTTTATCCGGCCTCCACAATTACATAATACCGCAATAAAGAGAAAGATTTTTTGCCATTTTCCTCTGAGGAGGACAACATGATTTTTGTAACGATATTAAAGAGATGTTAAAAAAAATTGGTATATCAGCGTACACACCAGGTGACTGGCGTTTTCTATCGACAGTTTCAAACGCAGTTTAAAGTGTGTTACTCTACATATGGTAGGAAATATGGAAGTATATCAACTAGTCATTCTACAAAAATGAAAAAGGCGTATAATACAATGCCGCTAGTGCTAAAAACTATCAAGTATGACGAACAGCAGTGGGTTATCTGTGTTGATTTGAAAATGGTGAACTTTCTTCTGGGATAGCAATGTGACTATACAAAGAATTCTTGTTTCCTGTCTTTGGTACGGCACGACTAAGAATCAACATTGGATTAGAAGAAACTGGCCTTCTAATTATACTCTAGTTCAAGGACAAGTTAACGTAATTAACGAAGCTGTGATCGAATGAGAGAAAATCGTATTTCCTCTGTTGCATATTAAACTAGGCCCTATGAAACAATTGTAAAGGCTTTAGATCAGAATGCTGCTTGTTTTGAATGCTTGTAAGGTAAATTCCCTAAATTTAGCACAGAAAAATTGAAAGCCGGAATATTTAATGCACCTCAGATAAGGCAACTTATAACAGATTCGCATTTTACAGAATTGACGTCTGAAATTGTGTCTAATGCATGGTCATTTTTGTTAAGTTCGTGCAAACTTTTCTTGAAAACAATAAATCTAAAAATTGTCTGGACATAGTGAAATACATGCCCAATAATATTAAAATTTTCACGTAAATAGTACAAGCAATTTATATGTTGTCAAGTCTTGCTGTTTGTTTCCGCACTACCTTTGTATATAGTGTCAAGTATTGCTATTCATTTTCACAATACTGTGTATATAGTATCAGATCTTGTTGATATTTTCGATTTGGCGTGTATAAAATTTCAGGTCTTGCAATTATTTCTGCATCACTGTGTACATACGTACAAAAATACATGTATTATAATGTTTAGGGTATACGATTTAGTCATCTACAATCCATAATTCAATGGAAATTCATTCATTGCTTGGTTTTAACCAGCTATGAGTAATAAACCTTGAGTTCCTTAATAAAACCGAAGTAAATTTTATTAGATATAGCTTTTAGTTTCAAGATAAATCTAACTTAGTGAAGATTCTTTTAGTGAATAAGTAAAGACGTTATAAAGGAAAATACATAAGGTATGTTTTCTTTTATTTCTAAAATAAATTTAGTTTTATTAATAAATTATGTCTGTGTAATCATTCTTGTTTAACCCTGGAATTTTAATTGGAAAGATTAGGATAATGTTATCCCGAATAAATACCCACCTTGACATCAAGAGACTTTTTAATAAATCCAGTAATAGTCCGTATAGGAGCACAACTGGCCAACTAGCATTCTTTTTCGATAAATGACCATGTTATCACGTTTAAATAACAAGGCCCAAGAAAGCTAGCGTTGCTAAAGGAAAAAGAGATTCTAATAGCCTGATATAAAAACGAGTTAACTAAGTAAGTCACGTCAAACTATCGAGAAGCGTTTCAGTTTTTCCGTGTGTTTTTCTGGTAAAAAGCTGCCGAAAAGGGCATAATATAAACCAGGATAGTTGTAAAGTAAGCTGGCGTTACGCGGTTGCAATGTTCGGCTTATTTCAGCCAATCACGATTAATAATTGTACCTGTCGTTAAAATGCATTTATTCCTACCTCAGAGATTGTTGCGGAAGTTGCACGACCAATGAATTTGAGATAATCAGTCGATAAAGTTTGTGGCAATTAACGTATATCTTTTGATCTTGCAAGGATACCTAATGTTGCTAATGCACCCGATATTCAATTATCTACAAATCTACAAGTGATTTTCATCAATATTACCACTAAAATTCCGTAAGGCATACCTCAGTGCTTCTTAGTTTTCGGCGCTACTAAAATACTACATCGAAGTTAATGGAAGTTCACATTCTTAATGCCATTTCTAAATTAATATTGAGTATAAAACAAAAATAAGCTATACTTGTATAAGAAACTGTTAACCTGACTTTTGCAATTTCATGTAATAATAATTTATGACTGCATTTAATGACCTGTATCGATATTGGTATTTAATTAACTCTTCATGCTTAACTTGATGTTCAAAGCGCTTTCGAACAGGATTGATTTATATTCCTATATTTTCGTTGGTGAACTAGTTCCAGTAGGTAAGTCACAACACACTTTTTAGCTGGCACGTTTTCACTTAGTGAAATCACGAGTAATTTATCATGATCATTTACAGACCTTATTCGTGAATCATTGGTATATTATATATAAAAGTTGTCACCCTCGAAGTGAACAATATCAATATTTTAGGTCAAGATTTATTTAGCGATAGTAGTATACCAAAGCGGTTTCTGGGACGCAACCTATCCTATGTAAAAAGAACGGTCCGCCATTTTGGTGGTAGGAGGTAATTAACAGGATATAAATGAGTAAAGTGGAAGGAGTTGTGTGTCATCCATCTGCAAAGTAGGCGGAGTAATCTTTTATTCAGAAAGTGGGTGGTGGTATCAAGAGAATGGTAGTGGCTGTATCGGCCGGCCATTTTGTTTGTAGGGAGGTGGTTTGAAGCGTGTTGGTGGTAATCGTCTATTTGAAACTGTTTGGTATCAAGAATGGGCGTGGCTGTATCGGGCGGCCATTTTGTATGTAGGGAGGTGGTTTGTTGACTACTAGTGTTTTGTTTGTAATTAAATTGCGTGATTGAGTTGTGTCGGAGAGGGATAGAGAGAGGTTCGCCGAACTGCAATTACCTCCCTGGATGGAACTGCGCATGCGTTGAATTAGAACAAACAAATAGCACTTACTTAAGAATAAAAAATAAGTAATGTGTAAAATTGTTTAGCCCTGAAAAGGACGGTTTTTTTACCGAGAAAGGACCGGCGCCTTTAAGGATTCCTGTTGCAGGAACAACTGGTGTACGTAGGCTTTACTCCACAAGACCTATATAGACTAGTCACCCTCTGCAACAGAGTATTACGAATTTCATTCTTAATGTTTTCATTTAATGCAGCAGGGTATCCTACATTAAATTTTAACTTTTGCATTCTCAAGATATCCCATATCTCCTCAAAAGGTGCACCAGGTCCGATAACAATTATTTCTAATTGTAATACGACCTGATGCACTCTCTTGAAAAGATAGAATATGTCCCCAGGACATAATGGTAAAGACGCATCATATCCTGGGTAATTTCTGATTATGTCGTCAACATTAAAAGTCACCGCCGGCCTTCCCAAGTGCAAGTTTGTCGCCTGTTCCATAGCTGGTTAGATGTATAATGATTTTAAAATGATGGTTACACCTCTCTGCTACCATTTCCATCGCGTTTTAGATATGGTGGAATTAAAGCAGTTAAAAACATTTTGAAATAAATGTGGCCTTAACCGGGCGTTGGCATAGAATCAACATAAATTCTTTTTATTTAAAATTTAGCGTTTTATATATGGTAGAATTAAAGTAGTTAAAAACATCTTGAAATAAATTTGTCCCTGACCGGGCGTTCTCATTCAATCAGGATAAATGATTACATGTATTTTAATTAAAATTTTAACATTAGGTTTTAGACATGTGAACTAAAGCAGTGAAAAACATCTTGAAACAAATTTGACCGTGAGCGGATGTTGACATTAAACTAACATAAATTATTACCTGTATTTTAATTAATATTTGAATTAAAATGGGATATTTTTTGCGTTTGTTTTAAATTAACATAAATTTATGTTTTTTATAAAGGAATTACCGCATATCTGTTTTTATATTTAAAACAAAAGTAATTATCTCATATTATTTAATTACCGCATGTCTGTTTTTATATATTAAAAAACAAAAGTAATTATGGTATACCTGTTTTTATATTTAAAACAATAAATTAGCATCATTTTATTACTTAGAAATTAACTTAAAATATTATATTATAGTAAATTTTTGAACACTTATTGATATTATGTTTAAATATTTATATAATTTGACCTTAAAATGTTTAAATTATGGTTTATAATTATTATTTGAGGTAATAGGTCAATAAATAATCGTCGATGT
>JAHWXV010420520.1:0-12448 GCA_024586415.1 Phrixothrix hirtus
TTTACCTATATCTGATTTTAATATAGGAGAAGATAAACATCAAAGTAGCAAACATGGTAAATTATTAGGTGATAGTATACGCTGTGTTATTTGCGGACCGCGTAATTGCGGGAAAACGAACAATATGATGAAATTGTTAAAATTTGAAAATGTGTACGTATTCTCAAAATCCATATATCAACCAAAATATAGATTTCTAGAACAAGTACTGAAATCGCTTAAATGTATAAAATATTTCCCATTCAGTGAAAATGCAGAAATATCAAGTCCATGGGATGCCAAGGTCAATTATATATTTATATTTGATGATATCTCATGTTCTAAGCAAAACAACATTCAGGCTTATTTTAGTATAGATTGTTTCTATGTTTGTCAAACATATACACGCATTCCTAAGCATTTAGTTCGCGGTAATGTATATACGTTAGTGTTGTTTAAGCAGGATGATTTAAACTTACGTCATGTATATGAAGATCAAGTGGGTACAGATATGTCGTTTCAATTATTGCGAGATATGTGTTCTAAGTATTGGAATGATAGATACGACTTCCTTTCAATTCACAAAGACTTTGAAATGAGCAAAGATGTATACAGCAAAGGATTCGACGGTTTCATATATATGAACGAATAAAACTGATATGAATTTTTTTGAAAACTCGTTTTGGCGACCACATTATATAGATTTATTAAAGTATTACCTTAACAGCATTCCATAACTTTACAAGAGCGTTAAACGTTTTATAGAAGATTCCGATGACGAAGGTTACCTAACAGGTTTTTTAGAATGTTATAGACCATTGTATTTAATGGAGTGTAATCTCGGTGAAAATACTGGAACAAGAACTATAGAAGAAACTGAACTCGCCTTAAATGGAATGAATAACTTAAGATATTTTTAAAAGACACAAAATTTATCAAAAGCATTGACGTATCTCTTTGGGGATACACTACCTATTGTTGGAAAAATCGATCGTGATTTTTGTCTAAATTTAGCATTATAATTAAATGTTTTAATCGGAGACGGATTATTTAATGAGGGAGTTTATCGTAAAACATGTGTCAAAGCTGCAAATTACAATTAAGTGTATTTAGCCCTTCACCTTATTGAAAAGGAAATGGAAGTTTTATTTAAGAAAATAGTCGTGACTAAAATCACGTGGTGTAATTGATTTAAACTTGTAGGTTGCTTTTTTAACTAAATCCTTGTTTATACACCCATTTATTAATGGAAATCGACGTACTGCTAGACTTTTAGTTTCTCTACTTTTTGTAAAGCATTCATTTATACCAGTACCGATATTTGGAGCATCCTATAATAGAAGTAACTCTAATGAAATATATTTGAAGTGTATAATAGAATCTGATAGATATAATAGTCAGTTACAGTTAAACTGTTTACTAGTCGAGTTTGTTTAGTAGTTAGATATAGATAGCAGTGCCTTTGCAGTTATAAACAACAGTTACGCATGCACTTTGAACAGTTATGAACAGATCAGTTGAAAGTAAAATAGTATAAATGCTGAAGATCGAGGATTAAAGCGTAAACTTATAAACGCACGAAATTCCATGAAGCGTAAATATCGTAGATAAAGTATAAGTTTATATTGATAAGGTTAAGAGATGTTTGCAAAAAGCTCAGCTGCGTTTAATGAAACCGAAACCTGATAGAATGTTTAAAAGACAGATAGTAAAAGAATTATGCAATCCTGTTAGAAGAAATTTTTCAAGAAGACGTACAATAGTCAAAGGGTTTGATGACTCGTAGCAGGCTCATTTATGTGAATTCTTGACATATGTTAAAAATAATAAGGGTTACAATTTTGATTGTAATCGATTGCTTCTCGAAGCATTTATGGACACGAGCTTTAAAATCAACATCTGGTGAAGATGTTGCTAAAGCAATGACCTATTTTAAAAGATGGTGATAAACGTAAACCTGGCAATTTACAAACATAATGGGAAAGAATTTTATAATCGTAACTTCGCAAATTAAATGAAGACCTACAACATAAATCATTATTCTACGTACAGTGTAAAGGAATCAACAATGGCAGAGCATGTAATTAGGACCATTAAACAAAATTTGTAACTATCAATGGATTGACATATTTACTGATATAACACGTAATTATAATAATCGTAAGCATCGAACTATTGCAAATGTAACTTCTAAAACTAAACTGGACAGCTTCGCTAGTAATTTGAAGGTATTTGGAAAGAATCGTTACAAACTAGCCCTCTTTACCACGTTTATACCCTTAACCTAAAATCCTCAAGGCTGGCATCCCAATTAGACCTGCAGTCTCTTATGTTAATTACCCCGTTCACAAAATCAATATCTTTCAAAACCCATCATCATTTCCATAACCAACATGCTATGAAAAAATCTGTAGGTATAGCTTCAGATATTAAGACCCTTACTATTGATAATAATATTTTACTAGCCTCTTTGGATATCACTACCCTTTTTCCTAGTATTCCTGCTTTTGAATGTTCTAATTTAGTTTCTAAATTATATCTAATTCCGATCTTTCAGATACAAAATGTCCGTTTATAACTAAATTATTAATTATGACGTTAAATCAAAATTTATTTTCATTTAATAACCAATTACATAAACAAAATAATAGTTTAGCCATAGGTTAAAATTTATCCCCCTTTTTATCGGAAATGTTTAAGAATAGCTTAGAATCAGAATTCATCTTCAGCGACAATAAAAATCCTTTTCTTCATAATATAATTTAATATAAGAGACAACGTCGACGATATATTTTTCATTTATAAAGGTAATAATAAGGAACTTCATCTTTTACTTGAATGGTTTAATTACATCCATGTCAATATAAAATTTTCTTTGCAAATCGAAAAAGACGAGAAATTTAAGTTTTTTGACTTTACTATTCACAGACTGGATGACAAAATCAGATTTATACCTATAGAAAACCTACTATGATTGATTCTATTATATGTCAGTAACCATGGTTGGACGCATAAAGTGTCAGTATTTAACTCCTTATTCAATAGGCTATTTAGCATTCCATTAAACGATACTGAATTTCGTAGAAAACCAAACATCCATCAACTAGCGCACAATAATTGCTACCCCACTAATCTAATATGCTCCATTTATTTTAAAGTCAAAAATAAATTTTTTGCCTACCACTTTAGTACCTTCATATGAAAACCTAATTTTAAAACACTTTGATCCCGTTTTTGGGCCCACCCTCTCTTAAATTATCACACATATTACACAAATGCGAGTATAGAGTGTCTTTTAATAACCCTTGCACTATACCAAAATATTTACTAACAACAAAGACCTTATAAATGTCTTTGACAAATCAGGGATATATAGACTTAATTGTGGGATATACTCTGCAACTATGTTAGTCAAACAGGACGCAGCTTCAACACACGTGTTAACGAATACTACAAAAAATTTCTAACAATTATCTACTACCAGAAAATTTAAATTCAGCTTTTGCTGAACATATCCTCATCACGTTTCTGTCCCTAATAATGTTGGAATCCTTTATATAGCTGAGAAAGGTCATTATTTAAATTCACTTGAATTCTATTGAAATTTTAAAACATAGACAAAGATATAAACATTTTCGTGTAAATAAATTTACTGAATATTAACTTACGTTAACTCCTTTTTACTTTCTCTTACCTATATGAAATATAGTATAGAAGCATTGTTTTCGTGTAAAATCTTCGATGCCGAAATTTTAGAGGAAATACACGTTTTGGGACAACCTGAGTCCTGAAAAACATGTTTCTAAAAATTGTCTGTCTGTGTGTGAGTGTGTGTGTGTGTGTGCGTGTGCGTGTATGTGTGCGTGTGCGCGTGTATGCGCGTGTGCGTGTGTGCGTGTGTACGTGCGTCTGTGTGTGTGTGTGTGTGTGTGTGTGTGTGTGTGTGTGTGTGTGTGTGTGTGAGTGTGTGTCTGTGTGCGCGTATGAACAGAATATCTCGAAAATCAAAAGTAATAAAGAAACAAAATTTTATATTTGGGTTTGTATCTATCCTCGCACGCGATTTTCACAATTACGCTAATATCCAATAATCAGAAGTGCCACTTTACTCTTATCATTTTTTGGTTTTTCGCGATTTTCTCGAAATCGGCTAGAACCATTTTATTTAAATTTATTGTGTTTCTTAGCTATTTAATGCCCTTTCATATAATTCAAACAATTTCTCAGAAAAATGTCCATAAAACGAATAACCGGAAGTAGTCTTACCATTAACTGTGACTAAAATAACTATGAAACTGAAAGCCCTAATTAAATGAAAATTTGCATGTGGGATCCTAACTACCTTTTTATGCTAAATCAAGAATTTTGTTAGAAGTGAATAATTGGAAGTATAACTTTATTTCTGTTATTTTTAGATATTTTCCGAATTTTCGGTTTTTCGCGATTCTCCCAAATTAGCTATAACGATTTTTTAAAACTTATTTCCTTTCTTACTCATTTAATGGCATTTCATATAGTTTAGGTCATTTTTCACAAACTTTTCCGTAAATTGAGTAACCGGAAGTACCTACATCGTTCACTTAAAATACAATAATTATGAAAGTAAGAGTTCTAGCTGAATAAAAATTTATATTTGTGGCCGCAACTACATTGGTATGACAAATGAAGAATTTCGTTAAAATCAAATAACCGGAAGTTCCACTTAATTTTTAGTTATTTTCCGAATTTTTGTTTATCACGAGTTTCATGAAATAGGTTTTAACGATTTTTTTAAAACTTAGTATATTCCTTGGTTACTACATTCCGTTTTACATGAATCAAGGCGAGTAACCGGAAGTACTTACGAACAACATATCTCAAAAGCTAAATATGATATATGAATGAAATTGTATATTTAAGTTTTTTATCTTATGCACATGAGACGCGAAGAATTTAGGTAAAATCCAAGACCGGAAGTGACACTTTATTCTTGAGATTTTTAAGTTTATTTGCGATTATCTCGAAAACAGCGGCCATAACTTTTATTTTTAAATGTGCTACGGTTATTAAGTATTCAATGCCCCTTTACGTGAACTTAACAGTTTTTCTGAAAAAATACGTTGAAGGAATTTATCAGAGAAAATCTCTGGAGTTAAGCAGCCTTTCCCCTGTCCAGTAACTGACCGTTACAATTATTATTTCCAAAATAAACGTAGACAACAATCTAATCATTTGTGGACACTATTGGCATATCTAAGTGCTTAAGAAAAAGTCGTGTACTTTCACATCAGATTTTTTACTTTCTCTTACACTGTATGAAATATAGGTAAAAGAGAAGGTATTGTTTTCGACAAAAAATTTCGTTGTCAAAATTTTAGTGGAGATACACGTTTCCGGGTACTCTGAGTACGAAAATCATGTTTCTGAAAATTGGTCTATGTGTACGTATGTGTGTGTGTGTGTGTGTGTGTGGGTGTATGTGTGTGTGTGTGTGTGGGTGTATGTGTGTGTGTGTGTGTTTGTGTGTGTTTGTGTGTGTTTGTGTGTGTTTGTACGTGTGTGCCTTTTACCACAATGAATGAAAAGCCATAAGTCTTAGAATAACAAAGTTTTACATTTGAGCTTCTATCCATTGTTTGTTTCACTTGACCGAAGCAAATTCACTAAAATCGCATAACCGGAAGTTCCACTTTACTCTGGTCATTTTTTGGTTTTTTGAGGTTTTTTCAAAATCGGCTTTAAGGATTTTTTTAAAAATTACTACATTTCTTGGAAATGTAATGCCATTTTATATAATCTAATCGGTTTTCCACAAAATTGTCTGTAAGTCAAATACCCGGAAGTTCTTTCGCCGTTAAGTCTGAATAAAACAACTACGAAACTTACAACCCTAACTAAATGAAAATTTATATTTAAGGTTAGAATCAGTTCAGTGTCCTAAATCAAAGATTTGATTAAAACTGAAATACCGGAAGTACCTCCTTATTTCTTTCAGTTCTAGATATTTTCCGAATTTTTCGTTTTTAGAGATTTTCTCGAAATCCGCTATAGCGATTTTTTTAAAATTTATTGTATTTCTTAAGCATTTGAGACCCTTTCACATAATTTGGGCGTTTACTCAGAAGTTTTTCTGTAAATCAAGTAACCGGAAGTACATTTACTGTTAACTCTGAATACAATAAGTATGCAACTAATAGTCCTAACTAAATGAAAATTTATATTTGTCGTCATAATCGCCTTTTTCTGAAAAATCAAAAAGTTGGTTAAAATCTAATAACCAGAAGTACTACTTAATTCCTGTCACTTTTAGATATTTTCCGAATACTTCATTTTCACGGTTTTCTTGAAATTGGCTATAAGGACTTTTTTAAACTTAGCATATTTCTTAGCTCCTTAATTTAGTTTTATATTAAGCAAGGAATTTTTCTAATAAATTTTTGATAATCGAGTAACCAAAAGTACTTGGAATATTAGTTATGAACAACGTATCTCAAAAAGTAATCATTATATGAAAATCGAAAGCTATATTTATTTTTTATATCTTCTGTATATGAGACAGCCAGAATTTAGTTACAATGGAATGACCGGAAGTGCCACTTTATTCTTGCAATTTGTAAGTTTTTGCGATTATCTTGAAAATGTTTTTAACAATTGTTTTGAAACTTGCTACGGTTCTTATTTCCTTGACATCCTTTTACACGAACTTGCAGGTTTTCTTGAAAAAATGGGTTGGAGTGAATTTTCGGAGAAAGTCTCTGTAGTTAAACAGGGTTTTACGTATCCAGCAGCTTGAATAGGTGGCCATTACAATTATCGTTCCCAAATTAAACGTAAATAATCTTTTAATTGCCTGAGAACATTTGCATACCTGTATATCTATGACTTTTGCAATTAATAATTGATTTTAAAAATAATTTAGGGTTAGACTAGCTTTTATTATCTAATTAAAGTGTGTTGTTTTGTTTTCATTTTAATGTTTTCACGGACTATTCAAATAATATTTTTTTCTATTTATTGCTTTGTAAACCTGACTTTCATTATATTTATTTACACTTATCTTTATTTTAATTACATCTTAATAATATATTACTTGATTATGAATTTTGAATATAAAAAGTACTTTTTAATTTTAATCATTTTAATAAAAGCTGCATTTAATTATCTTTTTAAGGATAACTGTTTCTTTTCACATTTAGTATGCGTGTTTATAGTGATACTATTTCTATTAATTTTAGCTTATATTATTTAACCACCTTCTTTCAACGGTTATGGTTTCAAGACATATGTTAATTAAATCTTTTTCATTATCACTGGACTTTTTTAAATGTATACATTTCACATCTTGTTATATATTGGGTAGGATTTATTTCCTATTTGATGATTTAGCAAACTATATATTTATTTTGTAGCGGAAATTGTTTTCCAAATTTTCATGAAAATGCCCGATTATTGAAGGCGAAACTAGTCAAATTATTTATAGTAAGCTTTCTGTCGATTAGACTGTGTGAAATTTTTACTTTTTATTTATCATAGTTATTATTATTGAAGATGCGGAGGAGCAAGCTGTATCAATTCATTTTTTTAAATAATAATAAAGTTCATTTTCCAACAAGGTTTTCATCTCAATAACAGGAAAACATTATGAAATAAAGAAATTAACAATACTGTGAATATAGCATAACATATAACACGAAGAAAAAAAATAAGTCAAATTAAAAATAAATGATTTCGGTGAATAGAAATATACAAAAACAAACATATACAAGTAGTTGCAAAATTCAGTGTACGCTAATGACAATTTACAAAGTTTTAGTAGCAAATGGATGTAAGAACATTGTAAATTCCCAAAACTGAGCCTACTTATATTAGTCCAAATGTATGTATAAAATGAATTCATAGATACTACATAAACCTACATATGTATGTAGATGTATTTCGAGAAGCACTAGGAAGGTAGTTGAAAAATATGAGGGCGTGTTTTTACGTAATCTCCTTACCTACGAAAGATAGAGCTTGGGGCTTTTTCGTGAGCATATGTGTACACATATAACTATCTTCAACATTTGCACATTTAATTCAACCTTTTTCCAGCTGCTGCATTCCTTAAGAATTTTTTTCCTAGAAGGTCCTCAAAATATTTATATTCAGCACATTTGACCTCGTGCCCGAAGAAAATTTTTTAGTGCTAAGGTGCTTTCTTAAACTTTTAGACAAAAAAAATCACAGGATGTTAAACCTGGACAACCGATACTCTGAATGCAGAAGCTTAGTGAATTCATATTGCTCGATAATGCGTTGAACTGCTCGTGCCTTGTACGCCCTGCAGGTCTTATGCAAAAACAAAACCTTGTCTCTGCAATAATGGAGTCATCTTTCTTGTAAAGCAGGCATTAAAACTCGAATTGTCTGACCATAAACCTTAGCATTGATTGTAGTACCTTTATACATGTATTAAACTAACAAAATATCTTCTATAGCGTAAAACACAGTTGCTATACATTTTACCCCAGAAGATTATGTTCTGGCCTTTTTTGACAGTGGAGAAGTCCTGTGAACATACTGCATGAAGTTTTTCTTTGTGGGAGGATCCCAGTGATAGACCGAAGTCTTAATAACAGTAAGAACTCGCGAAAACAGCTAGTATGGCCTTGCAGAGAAATTAATTTTTTCGCTCAGGCACCTTTTTCATACCTAAATCATGATGGAAAAATTTTAACATGGTAGTTTTCGATATGCTAGCAGCCGTAGCAGCGACGGACACTTTTACTCACTGATACAACCACACTAAATCTTTAACTTACCTTATTGGTTTCAGCAGCCCTTGATTCAACAGGTCGTCCTGATTTTGAATGATACCATAACAACATTCTACCACATTTAAACTATTTAGCCCAAAATTTCACTTCAAGATATTAATGGTCCTTCATCCCATATGCAGAAATCATAGGCTTATGCACAATATTAGTACAATTTGCTTCAAATTTAGCACAGACGTATGTAAATGTCACAAAAACTTTACAATAAAAAATTATTCATCCAATTTATCATTTTAAAAGCTAGGAAGATTACATAAAAATACTCCCTCGTACTTTCATGATAAGATGGCAAAAGGAAAGCGGAGGCAAACCAACATTTCTGTGAGAGTCTCAGCTCTCGCTGTTTTTTCGTTATAACTATGTTAACTATATCATTAAAACATAAGTATGAATTATGACTTACATTATTTACTTATAAGAAGTAAATTAAAATCAGATTCAATCCATAAATCATTAAAAACATCCTTTTATTTAAAGAATAAGTTGTCGTTGAATTGGCCTGTTTTAATGTACCTCGTATACTACAAGAAAATTGATATTTTAAAATCCTACACAAATTCAGTTTTTAATTCCAGCTATGTAAACACTTATGTCAGCTTTGCATGTACAATGTATAACAATTTTGTATCGAAGTACTTTTCAAGGGTAAGATATAGACCGCTTATTCTCATAAAAATTCCATCCAAGAGACGCTCAAGTAAATAATGTATCTTATAAAGGTAGAAACGAATATAATACCGATTAGGGCGATTGGAATATTAGTTTACGCATCGGGGCTCGTGTCGCCGTTTGAAGGTTAACCTTGAGCTTGCTGTGTGAAGCAACGTAATAAAGGGGGGCAGTTGGTAATCAACCATCAAGGAAAGTAGCAATGATTGCCCGGGAAGAGCCGAGTGTGTTCTCTAATTTTTAAACAAGAATTATCTGTCTTTATTGAACTTGTATTGTTACCGTCCAGCGCGTAGCTGATTAGGGAATTCAGTATTTTTGGTATGTTTCCTCAATAAAATTAGGACAGAAGGGTTGATTCGTCAGCGACCACCCAGAGGGTCTTTCAATTTATCAAACATTAAGAGAACCGGCTTCCGCTTTAACGACTTTACGCTAGATATTTCTTCAGTAAGTGCAAATTTCAATTATCTCACAATTAAAAATCAGGCTGTCCAGCGACATGCGTTTATCACAAACCCCTGTTATAATCTTTAAAGTCCAATCAATAATAAAAAATATTAGGGAGGTAGATTCCCGATATCATTTCGTTTAAAACGTCAAAGGAATTAAAGAAGGTTCTATAATTCTTTTTGGGTAAAATATCTACCGTGTGGAAGTATGGAATATTAAGAAAACAAGGAAAATGAATAATTTTTTTCAAAAACCCTGAAACACATCGATTTTAGTTTTTAAAAATACATATTAATATGTGCGATTCACCTTCTGACATTAATTTGTTTTTTGGTTATGACGTCATCATAAAAATTTCAAATGACAACATTGTGTTTTAGTGGTGGAATCTGATAGTGAATTTTATCCCTTTTAATCCACTAGGGATTTTTAATATGCCAAATATCATAATAACACTGTGTCTACGATTTTACTTCCCTGTTCGAGAAGAAGGCATATATTTAAATTTTGCCCCGCTGAAAAATTTACCGATCGCGATCGAGTTTGAACCCGCGTCCCTTGGACATAGAGGTAAACCATTAACAATTATTTGAATTCCAGATAAATATATATGTACAGCTAGTCACACAGTTGAGTGTACACCATCATAAATAAAGTACATTAGTAGGATAAAACTAACAAAATTAGTAATGACGTGTATTAGAAGTCACCCTGTATATTTCTGTGATGAGACATGCCCTATATCAGATTACATCTATGTAAACACTTATGTCAGCTTTGCATGTGCAATATATAACAATTTTGTATCCAAGTACTTTTCAAGGGTAAGATGTAGACCGCTCATTCTCACAAAAATTCCAGCCAAGAGACTCTGAAGTAAATAATGTATCTTGTAAAGGTAGAAACGAATATAATACCGATTAAACAAATAAAAGTAATAACATATTAAATTGCCTTCAGCACTTTTGAGAAGAATTCATGCTACTTGCAGCATTTCTTGACCTATGCGTCTAGTTGATTTAACTTAAAGTTACCAACGATAAGTCATTGCGTTTTCAATATACAGGGTGCGTCAATATTCTCGATTCATCTTTTGTTTAACAATTGTTGGCTAAAGAGTTAGTTTCAATTAATCTCAGTAAGAGGAACTTAACTCCTAATTTTATAATTACGTTTAGCACTTCGCTTCATACAGGGCGACTTTAATTAAGAGAGCACTTTTAGCATTAGTAAATTCCTTTTCAGACATCAATCCATATGTGAAGTACTGCTTTAGTGTCTGTCTCCACTTTGGAAGATAAGGTCATTGAGATCGTGACATGCAGGGTGTTTTCCGAACACCGCCTGTCTGCAGTTTGTCTTGAGAACAGTGGCGCCCTCATTTTACCGATTTAGACCTATTATTTTTACAGTGTTTAGCCTCGCAGTAGCGATGGACCACGCTATGCTCCACTGAAGTTTTGCGGCCGTGGTTAAACAATGGTGATTTCTGCCACATGCGTTATTGTCAATTTAGCCTGTGACAAGGGAACTTGCGCTTAAATGGACTGCGATGGAAAATATCTTAGGGCTATAGACCAAATAACAGGCCGCACTCATTTTACAGTACAAATAATTGTAAACAAATTTTAATATGAAGGGTCTTTGCGGAACAACCAATGTACTCGTGACAAATAATATATTCTCGGTTAATCCAAAGGTGTACCCAATTTATGTCATTAGGTTTAGTCAACAATAGGGGGAAAAGTATCATGTATCACTCGTCGTGTATTACATCAGGATTGTTAGAATGGTTAAATTTTCTGCCGAAAGCCATTTATACTGATGCAAACTGTGTTAATTTACAAAACTGCATATCAATCTACCAGAATACCTTTGGGGAAGCGTCATCTTTTTTGAGGAATCAAAATTAAACTTCTTTAGTTTGGATATATTTGGAGACATTCAGGAACAGAATTCAAACAAACATAATTCAAAATAAAAATTATGTAACAACATAAAACATGGCGGTGGTTCAATACTCTTCTGAATTTCTATGGGTGCCAGTGGGACAGGAAACCTAGCGCTCCTCATTAATGAGGTTGTAATTAAAATGAGATCTGAATTTTTAAATTAAATGCATCAGGTATATTATTTTGAGCAAAGCAATGGCTTGAAGCATACATTATATGTGACTCAACAGTGGCTCGCTTACAAAATTCCTAAGTGCTGTTACTTCGAGTGTCGGTTTATAAGATCCATGTCGAAAGCTACTCTACGAACCCTTCCTGCAACCCATGCACCTGTAAATGTAACAGTCAATTGTGGTATAACCAAACTTTTATGATGAGGTTGCAAGATGCTTCGCATACCCTGAAGGTGACGGCGCCGTAGATGGCATGCCTTTCCAATTTCCATTTCCTGCCATTCGGGGTCTTTTAAAATCAGGAGAAATACAACGAGACATTGGTAGATCTTTTGCAATACAATGAGCTAACGGATATACGTCTGATACAGCAAAAAGATTTATGTATTGTTCAGTGGTAATACTGGATCGCGCTTTACGTAAACCC
>JAHWXV010420555.1:0-19817 GCA_024586415.1 Phrixothrix hirtus
GTTATCGTCATTCTTACATTTATCAGCAATGTATATTTTTAAAGTGAGTAAACAATTAATTTGGTGCTACCTTATTTTACTTAGGCACGTGACATCGTTCAGGTGCTAATTTTTATTAAATTATCTTTGAAAATTGCAGCCGTTATTCACCTTTTGGCTTTCTTATCTATCAGCCCACTCTGCCTTCTGCTTTATCCTTTAACTGGTGTTAATACTTATTGGAGCGGCTACCTGCTCGGATCTTGTCTTTTATCGAAGTGGTACGCCTCACGTCTTCAGATGCTGTGCGCACATTCCCAAACACGTCTTAAAATGCTGGACGGGCTTTCCCGAGATGCGCGTCTTCGGCCCGGAGACTTCAAGCCCGCCGACAGAAAAGTGGAGGGGGGGCTCCAGAGCGACGGTATACCTACTCATTATCAAAATCTGAATTTTTGCTTTTTCGCTTAAAGCTACCATTTTAGCCTCAAAAGTTTTTAAAAATGCTTCCAAGAAAAAGCACTGGTACAATTGACGTTCCTAAAATAATCTCGTTGGTTCTTTTTAATGTCATTAGATTACCAAGGCCAAGTAAATTTTTAAATAAAAACATTAATTTGCAATAAATCTGTAATTTCAGCAGGCAGACACAATAAACCGTATACCGTTGAATTTGTCCTAAAGAGATTATATCAACATCCATAAGAATATACGTGTTCCTTTGAAAATAAAAAGTTGACCATACTTGTTACTTATCCTGTATAACTACGTCAACAAAGTTTCTTCCCCGAGATTTAGAAGTTTTTACTGTATTGACTAGCAAATATTCGTAAAAATTAATAAAACCGTTTTTGAGTTATTTGCAATATTCCAGACTTTTTGCCACCCGGCAGCTATAAAGTTGGAAAGAATATTCATTATAGACGTATTAATATTTTCTTGCGCTGTCGTTGTACATTTGCCGGCTATGTTGATGGCCAAGTTCTGACATATTTCCCGAACTGTTGTAATTGCCATAGTAACGTCACTATAGCAAGCATATTATGATTCATAACGGTACTAGTACTGTTATGAAACGCAGTAAAGTTTTGATATCGAATTGTTGTAATTGATTGAGAGTTATCGGTAGCGCGATCTTTAAGTGGCTTAGTATAACAAATCTCGAAAATTAGCAAAACTAGACCCTCGGGTTTCGTTTTTCTAACCATTTCTCGACCTGTTATAAGGAAGTTGCCGATCTTGTATCGTAATACGAATGTAGTATAATGTGCTTATTGTCTATTCTGATAAATTTTACTCTCTTGCACCAAACCACACTAAATTATTTCCTATAGTATAAAGTACGTCCTCAAACTAAGTTCCGTATGACAAGACACGGAAAATAAGTTAATATCGGTAAAAAAATGTATGATGAAACAATTTTTGTACCATAGTATATTTTTCTACACCATTTTGTAGGCGTCTTGCACAGCGTGGCACAAACTCTTGCATTGCTTCTTCATAAAATGTCACCATCAGTGCCATTAACTAAGTGGTATTATGATTTTTATCTCGTCAGCATTATTGAACCTCATGCCATGAAGGCTCAATTTCAAGTGCAAACAAAGACGGAAGTCATTAGGGGTTAGGTCTAGGCTGTATGGAGGGCGGTTAAATTGTTTTTTAGGAGTTGTTGTGTCGCATTCGCAGTGTGAGGGCATGCACTATCGTGAATGAAGACAATGCCGCCGGTGAGCATTACTCGGCGCTTATTCTTTATTGCATTTGCAGCTTTCTAAGCATCTCGTAGTAAACATTTGCAATGATTGTTTCGCCTCGCGATAAAAAATTCACTAACAGAACACCATGCCTGCCCCAAAACACCGTGCATATGATTCCTTAATTTATCAAGATTGACTTGACTTTTGTTCTTGACAACGACTAGGTATGCCTCCACTCCATCGATTGTCGTTTTGATTCGAAGGTGTCAAGAGCTATCTACATCTTATCCTCGGTCACTATAGCGGAAGAAAATCATCACTTTTGTCAACACAACTTGTCAGAAACTCTTTTTGTGTGTCTAACTTCGAATTTTTGGCACCCAACGAGCACAAAGTTTCCGAAAATCCAATTTCCCATGAATAATTTCATGAAGAGGTGATTCTGAAGTTTTGAGAAATTCCATAGGGAAAACAGAAATTCTAAACCCACCGTTCGATTTAACATTTTCTTCAACTGCACGAACCAGTTCATCACTAACTAAAAATGGATGCCCACTTCGTTCGTCATTATCACGTTCTTCGATGAACTGTTTTACCTATCTGCTTACCATTTAATCACTCATCACATTTTAGCCGTACACCTTACAGATTTGTTGATGTACGTGAACTGGTTTAGTGTTCTTCGCATTGAGAACAATAACTACAGGTCTAATTTCACAAGCGGCGGGATTCTCAATTAACTTCACCTATCAACTAACTCCTTCTCAACTGCATTCGTCGCACCGCAGCTGCAGGAAGTACATATGTGGACGTGCCTCGTATGCATCATTTAAAATACATTATTTTTTGAAATTTAATGTTCTTATAGCAACACAAATCCCTTTTCTAGAAGTTATTCATGGTGAATGAAATAAAAGGACCGCAAACAAAAAATCCAGGAATGTTCGATCTGGATATCGTTGTGGTTATCCTATTGGATCTCCTCTTCCAATAGAGTATTTTAGAAATTTGTAATTTTAAAATTTCCAGGCAGCAGCGTTTGTAATGAACTAAATTTTCACTTAAATTCATGTCTTTGTCAATTCTACGCCGACTTTCTACTTCATTTATTATTAGAGGTTCCTGTAGTAGGCTTAGGCTTAAGTAGATATATCTTCAAGGATCAATAATTTTACCTCCTACGGTACCAACCCAAACGTGATTTTTGCGTTTATTAGGTGTGTCTATCACCCTGAAGCGGTTTTACGTCGGATCTATAGTGGCAGCTTTGTATATATATTATACCATTTAGGAAAAGTGTATATTCGTCATTAAAACTAAGATTTTTTATTTCGGATCATTATCAATTTTTTCTGACATCTCTTGACAGATTTGAATTCTTTGCTCGTAGTCATCTTTGACCAGACCTTGAAGGATTTGCATCTTATAGGGATAGAATTATCGTGAAATTCTTGCGATAGTTACTGCTTTTCGAACAGAAGATGTTGAAGTTACAGGAAGTTGACCTAAAGTTAAAACTATACCAATGTATAGATTATGTTTTATAACAGATAGTATTCCAGTGAAAATATTTGTTCACTATTTTACAACGGTTACAATTTTTCAAATTATCGTTACTAATATTCTAAACAAAAAATTCTTTTAGGCCATTCTATCGTTTAATATGTAACCCAACACTACGTGTGACCCAAATTTCTTGGAACCAACTCTTTCCATGAGTTTGACAAGGTAGGTCGTTTCTTATATCACACACATTACAATTAAGAAAAAACGAATAACCAACAAATTACTACCAAATTTGTGTTTCTTATTTATTAAAACTAAAAATATCCACACAAAAACAAAATATACTTGTTGTGGTAGAAATTTGTAATAATCAGTGACAAATAATAAAAACTATATTTGTTGGTGATTTGTTTTGACATTTTAATTCTAATATATGTGTGAACTAAGAAAAGACCTATCTTGCCAAAGTCACTGCAAGAGTTGATTCCAAGACTTCTGGGACACATGTTACAATAGTTAAATATTCATGATTACAAGCTTTTTTTGCAGTTTTTAAAAAAATAAACACATTGCATTATAGTACGAGGAATCTTTCAGGAAACTCCTTGACTAGACATTCAAATTAATTACCTGAAGGTAAGTTATAAAAGAGTGCCTCTCAAGGATTTGTTTTTAATTTTCGTAAGGTAATTGATATGAGAATCCAGTCAAGAGGTCGCGGTCGCTTTAAAGTTTCCGTCTATTGCAATGGAAGTAAATGTTTTTTTTTAATTGTATTAGAAACTACTAACAGTTGGTTTGCACATTGTAAGATAGAATCTCCTTAATTAGTATTTTGAGAGCTGATTCGAGTAGAAAAATGAACGAGACGTCAATTTACCTAATTTGAATTTAGGGCGTAGAGCATATAATCTAATCTATTCTAACAGTAAACTAATGTGATTGCGACGAGAGTTTGATAAATACATAAATTTAAAAAAATCGGAATTTGTGTTATTCAGCAGTAAATTAATTTAGTAATAACATTTCATTATTAATCAAATCGCCTTTACATTATGTTCTTACCAAGTTTCTACATGATTGCTGAGCATTTAGACAATAAAGGTGTTAACCTTCAGTTTGATTAGGGTGCCTTAATTAAAGCATCTGATAAACTAAGATGTCTAAGATAATAATATTAATTTATAAATTGATGTTTGATTAATAGCTCCGAATTCTAAGTAAATACTTGTTATATTTTGTTTATTTTAAATCAAGGTTTATCGATTTTCACCTACATAAATAGTGTGTAACGCCTAATGCGTTCAAACACGCAAATTACAAGGTAGCATAAAGCAACAGATTACTATAATGTTTTTTTCATTGCACTAACAAAGAAATGTATTCTACTACTTATTATTTAATACAAAGCATCATACAAATAAGCTAATAAATTGAAGCCCTTTTTATATACAAAGATGAATTGTGTACCTTAATTACAAGCATATGATCGTAGAGTAGGTATATACAGCTAATGGTGTTGTATTTACACAATTATCACAAAACCTTCTAGAATTACTCGACATTATTCCTCATAGGAATTAATTCACTCACATTTTAAAAGTCATGGTTAAGTAATAAAAATTTAAATTATTTTTACCAAATTGTGCAAGACGACTAATTTGTAATTTCATACAACCGCCTGGCAATATTTTAAAATAATGAAGAATATTGGAATTTGGAAAACATTTAAATGTAATGCACTATTAGACAAATAATTAGATAGTTATCAATTAAAATATCTACTATTGGAATGAAAAGTTCTGTGACATTACCTTGATAGTTTAAATTTCATAAACTAGTCAACTGATTCGATCAAACTATTTGTTTTCAAATTAAAGTTTATTTATACATAAGTGTGTGCAATTTTATAATCTTCCAAGTAGACGCTTATTAATTAGAGCAAAATAATTTCAAAAAACACAATTTTTCACTCATACCTTAAATGATGGAAAACCGTAACCTACTGAAGTTTGTATATTTGAAGAGTTATTTAAAACGATTTCGACGTTGCTATAAACGAAAATATATTAATTAACAATAAAAAAAAGCTGTTATCTGAAATAGTCGTTCCTAAGGGCTAACGAATAGAAATGTGTGGCCAGAAACAATATTCTTCTAGGTTAGCAGGCATTAGTAACGACCGGAACGTTGTTACACGTATTGTTAACAGACTATGATGTATATAAAGCGGCGTAAGAAACATTGCCTTCCATTACAGATTACTAAATTTATTTTAAATAAAAAATAAATGTAACAATCTATATTTAAATAAAACTAAAGTAAATTATTAGTAACGAAGGAAGTGCAAAAATTAAAAACAAAATGTTCCGCAGATTACACTTTATTGTGAAATAATCGGTCATAATGTTAAATGATTAAAGGTATTTCTTAATTTAATTGCCCTGAAATTGTAATTAATAACAATTACAAGCTATCGCCCATATTTCAGACCCGAGATCATTTTTTACAGTAAGATGCGTAAGCTGAGTTCTTTAAAGAATGTCGAGGGCTTGAAATATGACACATGACTATTGAACAATTTTTTTTTGTGTTAGCTTAAGTATATAGCGAAAAAACACTAACCTTCCGTAAATTTTGAGATTATTGTGACAGTTATCAAATCAAGTATAGAAACGGAAAATTTATATATTTAGTTATATACCAAACGAATACAAAAACTTTCTTTTATCATTTAAAACGCTTAAGTAGACTAGGAACAATTAAAATTTAAATCTTACAGATGGTTGTGTGTAAATAATTAAAAAAGGCAAATATTATTTTATGAAATTGGTAATATGAAACTTAATTTATTTTTCAATAATTAACAACAATGCATTTATCATTACCGAATGTATATTATACTTTACTTCTACCAACCTATTACACGAATTCTAATGCTAAATACTTATTAGTTCGCCTACCAAAACGTTAGATAGTTTTCAAACATACAAACAATAATAAATATTTTGTTCGGAGACCTTCGTTTTATTTTTGACTATGACATGCAGTTGCCGTTCACCGCTAGTAATGACATCAAGTTTGATTATCATAGCCCTTTCCAATATTTTCAGCGTTATCAATTGTTGTAGTAAAATAACCAGATACAATTCTAGCAAAGTATTGAAACTATTATTGTTCACTTATTTAATTGTACCTTATGAAGGTTCAAAACTTTCGGTTGCTACCTCAGAGAGGGAAATAGGATGACTTCATTATTAGTTTTCCTTGCCCTGTGTGAAATATATGTAAAAGGTATTGTTTTAGTCCCATATTTTCGACGTCAAAATTTTATTGGAAATACACGTTTTTAGTTACCCTGAGTCCTAAAATCATGTAATTAGAAATTTATATCTGCGTGTGTGTGTGTGTGTGTGTGCGCGCGCGCGCGTGTGTGTGTGTGTGTGTGTATGTATGTGTGTTGGCATCTGTGTGTATGAATAGGATAGGTAAAAAACGAAAACTTTATATTTAAGTTTGTAACCATCCGAGCACACAACCGCAACATTTTGATTAAAATAGGATAACCGGGTCCCTTTACTCTTGTTATGTTTTGCTTTATCACTATTTTCTCGATGACAGCTCTAATGATTTTTTTTTGACTTGTCACGCTTATTATGCTTATGATGCTTTTTACGTGAACTAATTGATTTCTGAGTTACCGAGGAAAATCTCTGGAGTGAGGCACCGTTATCAGTGTCCAGTAATTTGGATGGGTGTCCAGTTGCAATCATCGTTCACATAATCAATGTAGATAATATTTAATTATTTGTGGACATTATTTACATACCTATAATAGGTAATAAGAGATCGCATGTTGTCTCACACGAGATTTTTATGGTTAAAACATGCAAATTAAGGAAAACGATTGGAATATGTTATACGCTGCCCCTTTAAGTTGGTTTAAGCTGCGTAATTTTCAATTATCCTACAATTATACTCGTATTAAACACGAGCTTTTTCATAATACTCGTAACGTAAGCATCATGAGAAAACTTGCTAATTTTGGCAGTTTTTACACAATAAATAAAACTTGCAAAACCGTTTAGCAGTAAGAACTTAAATTTGCATAATGAAATATTAACTAGTGACTTGATAAACTGCAGATCTTTCATAAATGGTAAATCTGTAGTTTTTAAAATATGACCTTCTAATGTGAGAGACAGAACTTTTCATTCCCATTGTAGACGCATATTAACCACAACAGAGAATTTAAAAATAGAGTCATTAATGCAGTATCGAATCCTCTTCAATGAGCTACAGACACACTATGGCAAATGAATTGTTAATGCAACCAATAATTGGTTTATTTAACCTTTAAGTAGGTGCGTGGCGCCTACGACGCGCCACACCAAATTTAATTAATTTTAACTTCTAAAAACATTGCTTTTGTGCACTGAAACCTATATGTATTCCTTCATTACACCTTTTATAATTTATAATTGTACTGGTTTTGGTATTAGCTCATATTTGTTTAGAAATAAACTTAATTATAGTAGATCGGGTGCGCTTGGGAGCCTTATAGGCGCCACGCGACCACTTGCGTTAGAAAATGCAGATTTGTACATTAAGAACGCGATAGTATTAATTTTATCATTTTAGCGAAAGTAAACGATAAAAGTTAATTTATCGTTGTAAATGCCATTTTAGGATATAAATACTGTTATCATCAGTAAAATGCATACTTTCATTTAGTTGTGTTTTACTGACTAATATAAATATCCTGTTTTATTGCCTAATAAATAAGAAGAGCCGATATTGTTTGTGTAGTTTGTGCCTTCTTTTCCAACGGTTTGTAATATAATAACACAATTCTTACAGTAATTTATTCTAGCGTTTAAAAATTTTATAGTCTTCTCAATTTTACTAAAATTTTTAAAATTGCTGATGTAAAGTTTTGTTCGTGTACTAGCGCATCCAAAATTAATATATATTTTTTTAATTTTTGAGCTATAATATTTTGTTTTAGATAATTAGTTTAAAATAAAAAGGTTTAATAAATGATTTTACATTGAAATGTATTATTTCAAAAATAGCGCCTTAGAGGCGCCACGCGACTATTTACGTTTGTAATATCACGCGCCTACTTAAAGTGTTATTTATATATTCTTGAGTGTTAAATACGAACAATTTGCTTGCAATGTCAAAGTAACTAACTGAAAATGTTAGCTTTACAAGGTTAAAAAGATATTTTACAATATTTGATGTAACTATAAAGTTAATAGTTTATTTAGCTATCTGCTTATGTTGTTTTAACAGTTTACGACATAGATTGTGACCATAAGTCTACACACGGCATCGCAAGGCTCGATTGTGTCAGCTGGCTTGTTCATTGCCGGAGAGGGGTCGGGATTAGCACAACGTAGGTTAGTTTCTAATAAAGAATAAGAATAAGAATGGGCACCGGTCGTTCGCAGGATCGCAGAGGCAGCACACACCTGAACGACAAGGCGTGTTGTATACTTACTTTACCCTAAAGTTTCTCGAACTGTACCGTTGTTCCAACAGCCAGAAGTTCCTCGTAGCTGAAAAGGGGTTAGGTAATATTGTTCATTGAACATAATTCAACACAGATAACTAACAACAATATTTATTCCACTAATCTGGAGAAATCAATGAAAAAAGTATTGCAGTTCAACTAAAAGGTTTGAGTACTGTTAATATAACAAAGCGAAATTTATATCCTCGAAGGGACGCATATATCAAGCAAAATTTACTGAATTTTGCCTTTTAAGGTATAATACTAACGTAATATATAATAATTAAACGATCTCACCTCGTACATCAAACGGTAACAAATGACTCTAAATAGTAACTACGTCTTACTTGGACGTGAGTATATGAAAAGCAGCAAATTAAATTAAATGAGAAGTAAAGCGTTACTAAATCATAATACGCTATCAGCGTAAGTACTAAAACAAATTTACCTAAAACAATTTGACTGATGGTCCATTTGATCAATTCAACAGCTATGGTTAAGTTTTACGTCAAATTTGCTAGAGGATTTAAATAGATCTAATCATTGCAGTATGGCAGATTTATGTGATATGATTGGTGTTGTTTAAATTGCTTGACAAATTTCATGTCAATTTATCAAAGTGTCATACGGACTTAAAGAAAAAAATAGAGTATACCAAAATTAGAATATGAGTAGTGATAGCTACGATAGTAAGCATTAGTGTAAATATGCAAAGATATTTGTTTCTAAACAAGTAAGTTTCACTGTGAGCATGTATTTGTTTAGCTACTTTTGAAAATTAATTAATTAAATGTACTAAATGTACTTATTGGTTATATACAATAAGTGTATTTACTTCAGAACGAGATACCAGTAATTTTATTTTTATTGTTGTTAATTTAGCGTTGTTAATAATTTCGGCATTTATATACGCCCTTAATTCCAACGTTTTTAACTTGAAGTTTCATGTTGTCGTTTTATACCTATAATGATTTTTCTTAAATACTATATAATTATAGTTATTATTTATTTACGCCAAAAAAATAATTTATTCTTCTTTAAAAGTCTTATTTGAAATGATAATTTGTCTGGTTTCTATTAAAGCAACTGTTTTTTTTTAAATTGAGGTTAATACATTTTTACGTGTAGTATTCATATTTAAAAATAAAAATTAGCTATAAATAAAATGTAAATAATCAAGAGTATTTTAATTAAAGTCTATAATACCTTTAGTTTAGTTTAATCATTTTTATTTTTACTTTAAGTAATATAAATTAAGAGCTTCATGGCCATTTTAACATAATTGTGGGCCTTAAGTTGGAATACCTATTACCTATTTTCCTCGTTTTAAGTTCTTCTACATTTAATGAATGGTAATCTAACATTTTTATTTAATGGAATTACATGTACTGGTGTGCAAATAATTTCTTAAACTGTTAAAGGAAGATATAACTTGTAGTTCTAATTAATAATTTTTTTCTTATTAGTATAATGTTACTTAGACATCAAATTCAACGGTAAAGAGACCAAATCAAACATTTCTTATTTCATTTAATTGTGCACTGCACATTTAATCTGACCAGTAAAACAGCCATTTAGAAGTTAAAATGTATTGTTATCAATTTTAAAAATCCGTATTGGTTAAAATAACAGGCATTATTGTAGCAAACTATGGTAGTTGAAGTAAAAATGCAAAAAATTTGTTTTGTAAACAGTTTACCTGTTACTTTAATTAATACTACTTAACATTCTTTGAGATTGTAAATTTAACGTTTTCATTTTTCTCAATACACGACCTTTCAGAAAAGGCGAATATGCCGTGGTCAAATTTTTCAACCAAATTAAGGAGGCGGCTGGTTCGTGGTCTATAGATTCTTCAAGTTGGTTAATAATACTATTTTTAGCATTAACTTTTTCAAACTTCTAAAACAAAAATTAATAAATTTAAATATGTATCTATATGGTTTCGTCAATATTATCAATTATATGTAAAAACAAAAAAGTTACAATTGTAACCTTTAAAAAATTTTCAATGCAATCGCCTTGGAAAACCTAAATTACAAAATTTTCATTAATATAGACGGAATTTAAATTATGTTTTCATAAAAGATTGACAGTGTAATAATCTGGAAGTGTAAATATAAACAAAAGGTATATGTATGTGTACAAAGAGTAAGATCAGCCAACAAAGTACCTTGTAAATGTTATATACACCTAAGGGCTCCAATCTCACCGCAGCAAAACAAATGAACGAAAACGGGCTCATAAATATTTAAGGTTATGGTTTTGCAGACTAACGTACCTAATCGGCATTGTGGAAAACCGCTAAACCTCATAAAGAATTCTCATTGTGCGTTTCAATGTATAATGCTAATGGTTTTCAAGAAGTGTAAAATGCTTATAGATATCTCGTCAAATAAGGTTTGTTTATAGCGTAAAATTTAAGAAATACAATGTTTAAATCACGCTTTTATGAATTATTTCGTTTTGCTTTATATTTATATAACTTATTGTTAAAAATAGTTGTGCTAAATTATATAATGAGATTCCTTGACAATTACTTGCAGGATTGACGATTTTTATAGGTATTGATTTATTTTCGGATTGCGAACTACCGTAAAAATTATAATTAATTGTTCAAGATATTTATTTATAACAATTACACGTTTTATCCTAATTTCGTACATTATATCAGCGTTCTATCAGATTTAATATTAAATTTATTAAGTCTAAATTTAGACACATGTCCTTGCTTGATTATGAACGTTAAGACAAAATGTTGGGCAACACTCCTTAAATTTGGATGACTTGTATCTAAAGGTCTTACATAAGTACAATATTTAAGTTTAAATTTAAAAAATATATAATTTCAATTAGTTATAATGATAAATATTTATCACTTCCCGACAAATTTGGAAAATGTCTTTCTGGCAAATACACAATACACAATAAAAATTGTGTTAACAACGACCAAAGGCGATTGTTACACAGATTTTATAACCTATTTCCATAAGTTATATCAGTTCTAAAGAAACTTTTTATTCTTCATGGTGACTAAATGTTTACCAAATTGTGGAAATATGGCATTTTGGTCCTAAATTTTCAATAAAATGTATAGATGAACCAATCCCATGTTTTAGATATGTCTCAAATAGAATGGCAAAAATGTTTTGACAATTGATTTGAAAAAATACAAAAGTGTATAGATCATAAGGGAGAATACTTTGAAAAATTATAAATCTATTTTCAATGACAAATTACTGTTTCTTTATTATTAGGTTCACTATAAATGTAGTGCGCCTCGTACTACCTAAAGGTTAGTTTAGAATTTTGGTCCTAAGGATAAAATAAGTATAAAGAGCGGAAAAGAGCAAGGTAGAAGAAATAAGCTTAGTGCACGCATTATTTTTTATTGACTCTGTTACATTTCCTAATTTTGAGGCGTTGTAACATTTCCTTAGAATAAACGTTCATTTCCTGTTCAGTAAAATATCTGTTAGCAATCACTGAAGTTCCTTTTCAGAAGAAATACGACGACATCGTAAATTTTTCTTTAACATTCTTAATAAATAATGACAGAGGGCCATATCGGTGCTAGATGTTAGATGATCCAGCTGTAGATAACAGTTTTTATACTAAATCTTTAACAGGTTTGGTTTGTGCAGCTTACATTGTCGTAAAGCATGAAAGCGATTTCTTCAACAAATTTTCATGCTTCCCTTGTCTGTATAGCACGATGTAGTTTCTCAAGTAGTGTGCATGAGATCTCAAGATCCTAATATAGACATGCGTTCATCTTATCTCACTATTTTTCACAACATGTTCTATTCTTTCCTCAGTAAATTCATATTCTTTGTAGAAATCCCTGATATCCTTTTCGCTGAGGTATCAGCGGCCTTGGAACGTATGTGGGTAATGCTTAGCTGATTCCAAAGTTTTCTGTCAAAATTTAAGTAAGACACTCGCCTTTGATATCCCCAACTTCACTGCTCAATCCCTATCACCAATAAAGATCGATGCTTCATGAGCCATCGACTGTACCTTCGTGCACAATTCGGAATTCTTGACAGTTTCCAGCTTTTCTGGTATAGGATTGTCTTGTACTAATTCACAACCCCAACGGAACTCCTTTGATTAGCTTTTAATTGACCCAGGCTAAATGTATTCTCAGCATACACTCACGGCATTCTTTTATGTATATTGTTCGACAAGCGACTCTCCAAAGTTAAGCACGTTATTACCCTTCGATACTCAAATTTATTTAAACTCGTTTTAATGACAAACGAATACACATGGAAGCAATGATATCCAGAAATGGTACACCTTTTTAAAATATAGTAATAATACAATAACGTTTGCTGCAATATCAATTCAATTTCATGGCTAGGTAGATTATAATCTAGTGCGCTCGTATATGTGCGATGATTAAATCTGGGGCTTAAAATTTTGTTTGAATTGTGTAGCGTGGACTTTTGCGTTTTGAAAAATCGACTAACAATTGGAGTTTTACTTGTTTTTAAGAGTAATTGCTATATTGTAAGTCAGAGATTCCTACAATATTCAGTGAGCAAAGCACAATGAAATATATTTGCTGAAAATGGTCTCACAAGTTTCGAGTGCATCATGTTGTGCATTATGTTTTATCGTCGTACGTTAAAGAACGATTAGATTGGAAACGCCAATCCACATCTCTGGATTTTGCTCAACTATTCGGCTCTGATGCACATTCGGAGAATGATCTTATTTTTCAGCAGAAATAATTCACTAATTTGCTAAAGTGACTTGTTAAATCGGGATAGCAATTTTGTTTTGTCTGCATGTGATTTGAGAATAGGCAGTTGCATATGTCGTGTTTGTATACTTGGCCAATGAAACTTGATTTAAATATAATACTGATGACACAGTCTTGACCGAATGCATGCCAAATTAAAACTTAGATCACTATTTTATTCCATAGTACATTAACCAGTAATAATTACGATTTAAAAATCTTAAATCAATCACTGTTGGATTACAGCAAAAATAGAACAAACATAAAATATTTTCTTTTCAGTTGTGGAGTTATTCGTAGTAGATTATCGGTACAAAAGCAATTTGGTATCTGTACGTCAAGTGCACAAGCACTACGAAGCAACATGCACTTGCCCCCTAAGCACCAAGACGGTTGAGATGTACGAAGCACTTATAATCGTTTTGTGTTGTTTGAGGTTAAGCTCATTTAATTTAATTTATGATACAGTTCGATTAAGCCCCTTAATTCGCACTTCGAAAAACATAGATCGCGCGAAAAGAAAGACCACTAGAAATTTTAGGGAAGAAGTTAAAACGTTTTATTTTAAATAGTAATTATCTATTCAATATGTTTACAAATATTTACTAATCAGCTGAGAACACTGGCACGCATAATTTTGTTGCTAGAGACTTGCAGTGGATCAGTCACACATTATTGGATGCAAACATAAATTGACCAGCCAAACAAGAAATTCAATTTAGCAGAATCTAATAAAAATATTCAATTCAAGAAAAAGACTCAACTCCTGCTTCCATGACACAAAGCCACATTTTTTTTTCAAAATGAGTCTAGCTGCTTTGATCCTGCAAACTGAAGGCAAACCCTAACAGATTTTCAGCAACGCCGCGGTTTTCACAAATAGCTTTGTTGGAATCTTTGTAAATTAATCCGAATCACGTAAGATGCAGCTTTAGAAAAATTAAATAAATTCTCACTTATTTCGTTTTTCTAAAAATTGTGTAGCTTAATAGTCTATAACGGTATTTTAGACCTAAACTAAACAATTTCTTAAGCAATAAAAAAAGGATAGCTTGATAAATAATAGATTTTATGCAATTATAACAATTACATCCTCATAACAAATATAAGAATTTAAGAATTAGTGAAATAAGCTATAGTTCGGATGTCCCATAACAAATTCGTGCCTATAAAAGGGTTTTAAATCAAAAAAATAAAATACTTGAAGGAGCCAATGTAAAATTAAATTTCAAAGTTATTAGTTTTTATCCAAATTAATTCTTGGTGGAAAATAGAACAAGAAGTGAGCGAAATTAACTCATTCGCAATTATGTTGCAAAAGTTCATCATTGCACAATTTTATTGTTGTAAACCAGGTAAACTGCTTCAAAACTCTTTGCTAATCAGGTTATTATTCAGTTATTCGTGGGTTAAGCATTAACAGGTATTTATAAATATCTATTACAAAACTTAATATCTCATTATTTTAAGAGTACATTTTGCAATGTTTTTTATATTTATGTTTTACTTTGGTGAGGTATGTTGGCTTGTGTATTTATTAACGCGTTTCATAACCTCAAATATAGATAATAGTTGTTATGATTTTATCAAGCTTTATTTTATCAACGTTCCAAAAACGGAATATGGCTACATTCAAGTTAATTTTGTCATGTTATTTGCAGATGATGGATCCGAAGATATTTTATGATACCAAAAATATCTATACAGCCACTAGCTTCAACCAGCCTCTAGATAAAGTAGCAGATAAAACATTTACTGCTGATAAAGTATCTATTAGTCCTCCAGAGGATTTGAAAAGAATTTAAGAAGGATCTGACGACAACAGTGTTGAAGAATTTCCTACTAAATCTTCTGCAAAAGTATTATCTGCCGTAGCGAAAGTTAGAATAATTGATCAAGATAATAGTGACAGTTAAACGGAAAAGGGAGTTGTTTTACCAAAATGAAGAAAAATATCTCGTAAGTTGCAACATTTCAGCATTAGTGAGAAAGGTGCAGCAAGTGGATTTCAAGAATACGTTTGTTAGTAGGTGAAAAAGAGGAAACCTTTAAAATTCGCCGAGGTTTGGCAAAAGGAGATATTTTAGAGAAGTAACACTTAAATGATTCCACTAATATATCAGATCATCCGAAGAGCCCTATCGAACTCTGTGGGCTATTGTGGACATATGAACTGGTGAACTACGTCAAATATTAGACTATCTAATATGCTAGAAAAAAGGATGTCGATAGCTCTTTTCAAGTCCCAATAAGTGAAGTAAATGATTTTTCTGGCAATACTTCTAATTCTTGCTACGATAAAGACCATGCACTGGACCATGTATTAAAATAAAGATATGCAAAACACTGCTGTTTCTGAAGTTATGTGTAGACATTCACAATAATTTATTTTTCTGACAATGGTGTGTTCACAACAGCGTTAAAATTGCATATATTATGCCCTTAATTGAATATTTGATCAAAGTTCATCTAATATACTTTTTTAGAGGAAGATGTTGATAAGCAAAATAGATGCAAATATTGTAAAAAGAATACAACCCTTGAATATGAAACCTGCCTTTATTAATATACGCCGTTTATAGTGTTTAAATATTACTGTAATGAACTATAAAGTAATGACATATAATCTATTTACATAAGTTAGATATTAGTTCCTTTTCTAAAATAATTAATAGTTTCATATTTTGATATATTTAGGGCCATGTTCCAATATTGGAATATTCTTTTACTTTGCTGTATCTTTAACAAAGCATGTTCAACCTGAAAAACTAATAATTTCTTACATCACAGTACAAAGCTCTTTAGGTTAGTACGGAAGAGATTAAAATTAAGGATTCGGCTTCGTATGGGTTAGTAACCATGACACAAGTCCCTATATATGTACTTCCATATGAAATTGATAATTGCCGAAACCGTAAGTTTAAAGTCAATGCTAGTTAATCTATTTATGAACCTTTTCCCTTTGCCTAAAGAAACATCTCGAAAGGCTGACATTATTTCCACGTGAATTGAGGCGAAGACGTGGATAGAACAAAAGTTCATCAATTTTCTTGAGGAACGAGCACTAGTCTGCTTACTTTTCAGTAAGTTTAACGGATGTCCATCCCTCCTTCTGACTTGTCCTTAGTTATATTACATTGTGTTGTACATTTTTGTCTATTTTGATACTTGATATATTACTTATGGCCTTTTCTAGCATTTCCCCTCCAGTTTTGATACTTTTTCAGTAATTTCAAGATGTAATTATAAGACGACAGTGAAATTCTAGATATGATATACCAGATTACACCAGCTTTATTTATCCATTAAAATATTATTTAAAATGAACGCATTCTCCTCTCTAGAAAGAAAAGTAGGACGAGAGAAAAAAAATATCAACATTTTATACAGGCTATAGAAATGCACGTTAAAGTACAGCTAATAGTCTATTCTCACTCATATAAACACGATGTTGGAAAATTATTGCAAAATAAATATGCTACTGTATAAACTTGAATTTACTTCTTTAACATTTTTTAATGAAAGCGTATTTAAATAATTTAGTTCCGACCACCATTCCATATAACGCCTTTTACCGATCACCGCCTAATGCTCTTCAACTCGAAAGAAGCTCCGTCACCTGTTAACTTATGGATTTAACAGAAATTCGTTAAATTACTGTTTTGACTTAACGCGGACAAAATGACCCTAGGCATTTATTAAAAATCCAAATTATTAGAAAATAATTTCATAAAACGATTGTGCTATTAGATAAATCTTAATATTCTTTCACAACATTTAATCAAGAATATCAATTATTTGGAAAATGTTTGTTCTAGCCTTTTACCGCTCACTATTGAAAACTCGTAAACTAGAAATACTCTCCCCTAGTTTACAACTTCCAAATTTAATAGCCATCCCTTGTTGACTTTGGATAAACCATTGTGGCAATTGATTTAAAAATCTCTTATGTTAAAAGATGAATACTTAAGGCATGTCGCCCTTTACAGTTAAATATGCTATTTCATAAAATCTTATTTTGGTAAGTAGGTTATATCGAAAAGTTTTGGTTCTATCACCTATTTCATCTAACACTTTTTGTTCTTTGCCACCAAATGTCTTTTCTTTTAACGGTGTCTACTTTAGTTTAGACCCTCCAAATTTGAAAGCAAGGCGCTAAGCCGTTTTTAAGCTTTCGTGGACAAAAGTTCAAGTATAGACTGACAGATGGATGTCATATTCAGCGAACCCCAAAACATTGTAGGTTTGTTAAAATTCAAGTCAATTTTAATATACTGGGTGTCCCAGAACGTTCACTCCAGTTAATAACTCCATGATGATCCAAGCAGAACTTTTGACTTTTAGAGGTTATGCATTAGTCGTAAGGGAGTTTACATCTGTACACAAAAATCTATCATTTGACGTTTAATTTCGGTGCTGCTAATGTCAAATTTGAAAAGTCAAATAAAACACGCTATATATTGGCATGTCAATAAAAATCCTGTTTTATTTAGAGTGTAACGATACCAAACTTAAAATATATTAAATACAAATAACCAAAAAAAAAGAAACAAGTAATAGCAAATAACGTAAAATATATACACGGAAAAATAGAATCACTATAGCGCGTATTCAAATTGTTGTCCATTTTGTGTTAACCTTGTCTCAAGTTTATGTAATAAAGTTCTTGAGCATGCTGCAGTTATCATTTCCGGTGTTAGTCTTCGACAAGCTCGAATAATTTCGTTTGCAAGTCTTTTAAATTAACAGGCGGGGTAGATAACCCCAAAGAAAGAGGTCCTTAGGGGCAAGATCCTGTGGCCGTGCAGGTTAATGTATGAATCCATATCTTTCGATCCAGCAGTCTGGTTAGACCCTCCTTGGATATTCCGTTACCCCTTGTTTGCTGTGAGGAGGAGTACCATCTTGTTGCCGCCACATAACTCTTCTTTTGTTGAAAATTTAAGTTGCGCGCACCAGTCAAAGTACCTTGATAGAAGTACGGACAAACGATATGGCCATTTAGTAAACCATGCCAAACATTAACCCCCAAATGTGTTGAAAATGTGTTTCTCTTATCCAATGCAGATTTTAGTTCGACCAATAATGGGAATTGTGCCGGTTTACAATTCCATTATTATGAAAACGGCTTTCGTCACTCCACAAAATGTTATTTAAAAAAAAAGGATTATCATGAATTTTAACTAGAATTTAGCTGTAAATTATAGCCGTATCTGAGGATCTTCAGGCGCAAGACCTTGTACAAGATGAATCTTGAATGAGTGGTACTGATACTCCTTCAATACTCTTTGTATTGTTGTCTTACTAATATTCATTGCTGCTGAAACCTGACGGACGGAAGCATGACGATTGATCACCATGTATGCCAAAATATCTATTGAGTTATCTTCACTCCGTACAAACTCTTTGCTGTTTGCCATTAGGAAAAGTACCGCTTCTCAATTTTTGTTCGACTTTGGTAAACGTTGTGTGGGCTGGAGCAGTACGATTTGGAAATCGTTATCTATACAGAATTTGAGCCTCTCTCCCATTTATAGGAATGTATTCTCGTCTAAGGTAGGTACGTCCTGCATCAATGTCACGTTTAGCACATTAAAACTTGCTACTAAGGTTTAAGACATACAGATTTGGTTACAATAGTTGAAGCCATGATAATTTTATCTTAAATCAGTATTTTACCTATTGCCAATCACTTCACCCAATCTAATTCGATGTGAGAATTCCAATTACTTATGGACGGTTGAGGTATCCTATTCATTTGTTACTTCACGTATACTAATAAGGCTCTTCCTGAAATGAATCCATAATAGCTTTAGAATAAGTTTACGCTGATGTGGTGTATGCGGATCAACTTCAGCCAAACTTCCAATAGAAGCTGCTTAATCGTTTGATAAAAAAAAACGTTTTGTCTGTCCATATTGTGCAAGGTGTCCTTAGTACGATATTTTAAAGTAATGCAAACCGAATACTTATTACAAATTAAGAACAACATTTCAGTGAAGCCTTAGAACCCTGACTGCAAAATACTAATAAATAATAAAAATATAGTGCATACTTGTAAATAAAGCAAGAGAAATAAGTCGATTAATTGAGAAACACAACAAAATTATTTAGAAAAACCATTAAAGGAAGCGACCCGCAACGCGCATTAGTTAAATCTATTTAAATAGAGGAAAATATAACTTAGTATAAAGAATTAAAGTATTAAAAAATATCAAATCATTTAAAAGTTATTAAATAAAAAAGTAAATAACTTGAACGCCCTCACTAAATGTGTAACAATTAATTTAATTTAAAATAAGGCGGCATGAGTTATATATATATATATATATATATATATATATATATATATATATATATATAT